>JAGFZM010000034.1:1490109-1508148 GCA_017657215.1 Limnothrissa miodon | reverse complement strand
CGTCTCTCTACCACTCACTCTCTCATTCATTGTTTTATTGTCATATACATATAACAATAAGGCATCGTTATCGAAATGAAATTCTGGGATTCATGCTACCCCCAACTTTGCATAAATATATGAAGATATAAAAAAAATACTAATATAAAAAAATGTGCAGTAAGAAGGTACCGCTAAGTGTATCAGCAGAAAATAACATCGTTAAAAAGTATCTGTAAGCACAGATATTTATTATAATGTAATATTTACAGTATGGAATAGTGCAAAATACATACAAGACAAGAGTCTAGTTTTGTGTCTGTCCATTCTTTTTCAATACATCTATCCATCAATCCTCAATCTCTTTGTTATCGTGTGATTTCCATTATTGGGGAACTCTTACTTGTGTTGGGGCTAAGGTATGAGATGTTGTGAAGCCACATGCCGGTATTGTTTTAGAAGCAGCTGCTGTGCTAGACTAACATTGTCGTTTTCCGAGTTGAAGGGGAAAATTGCACTCACCTCATTTCTTTGTTCTCACCCTCAGCTGTAAAAAAAAAAAAAAAAAAAAAAAAAGACTCCTGACAATAAAGTGTCTGCTAATGGCGAACACAAAGGGTGTGAGAGTTGCAGCACATGTGGCTAAACTTTGCATTACCCATGAGGAACTGAGAACTACTGTTTGCTTGTTGTAAATGCATTACAGTAGAGGGAGTTTTTGTGGTGGGCATTAAATATCGAATTTATTTATTTTTTTTCTAATTGTGATGAAATATTGAGTTGACCATTTAATGTGAATTGAGTAGCAGTGAGTGAAGCATTTTTTAGCATTTGTGCTGATACAAAGATATTTCCTGCTTTGATGTAAATTATTTTTATAGAATTGAAAATGGAATTAAAAATTCATATTTGTTTATTTAACAACATGCATGCATGTGTAAAAATAGATGTTGGAGATGAATACAGGTCAGAAAGCAGGACACTTTAAATAGTTTACCAATTCATGCATTCTCCAACTACCAAAAACGCATGTATCAGTGACTAAAAGATCTATGGTTGCATATGTAGTTGAACCGTATAGTTCACTTTTTTAACTGGTTCTTCAGTGTTTTGCTTCTTAATGTACTCAGCGCTAGATCTTGTGTTAATGTACTCAGTGTTAAGGTAGCTGGGAGGCAGAATATATTTACAGCTCATACTGTGTGTGTGTGTGTGTGTGTGTTTGCTTGCCCGCCCGCCCGAACTGGTTAATTCTCTCATTCAGAACTGGCCTGGCTCATGTTGCCGGCCTCTCTGTCAACCCTGTGTGTGTGTATATTGCCGGCCTCGCCGTCAACCCTGTGTGTGTGTGTGTGTGTGTGTGTGTATTGCCGGCCTCGCCATCAACCCTGCTCCTTAATGGTCAGCAGCTCTTTTAAGTGTTGTTTGTTCTGCTGAAGTATTTGCTTGCCTGCTAAGGCTACTGCCTTTATCCCCAGCACACCTCCAACACCCCGCCGTCTTGATTGTAAATTCACAGTCTGTTTGAAATGCATTGGCAGTGAGTGCACCCAGACAGGCAGGGTTTTTTGTTTTGTTTCGTACAGTGTCGTAACCACCAAATGGAAACAATTAAGGATAGTATTTTTATTAGCGTCGCAGTCGCATATTCGCCACGCAGAGACGTGCTAAAGACGCAAGCTTTTAAACTGCAGTACTGTAGGCACAGTAGAGACTGTTGAGCAGCCTAACTGGTTTGCATTATGTTTGGAAAAGACTGCTTCACATCAGGTTTGCTTTTATGTGAATGGCCGACGGATGGATCCCCTCCTTGCACTGTGGTAATTTGTGACGCATGCACCCCGTGGGCTTCCAGCGCTTATGTTTCATGCATAATGAAACAACATGGGGTGGAGGTGAGGGAGGGGGGCATAGACCTGCTGTGTGTGTGTGTGTGTGTGTGTGTGTGTGCGTGAGTGACTGGGACAGTGTGAGAGACTTTCTGTCTTTGTGTGTGAGTGTGAGTAACTGGGACAGTGCGAGAGACTCTCTCTCTCTTTGTGTGTGTGTATGTGTCTGTGTGTGCGTGTGTTTGCATTTCTTCTTGCCTTTTATGAGGGGCTGGGCAGTGGGCCGTCCCTGGCCAGGGTGAGCGCGAGGTTGCGGTGAGGCTCCTCTCCACCGCAGGGCTGGAGGGTTCAGCTGGAGGTCAGCCCGCAATCTGTAAACACAGCAGCCTGTCAGACCCGATGGGCCCACCACCACTCACCCCTATCTATCTATCTATCTATCTATCTATCTATCTATCTATCTATCTATCTATCCTATCTATCTATCTATCTATCTATCTATCCATCTATCTCTTTCCCCCTCTCTTCTCCTCTCTCTTTCTCTCTTTCTTCCTCTCTTGCTTGCTGTTTAGCTTTCACCCTTTCTGCCTTAAGTCAGTTTGAACATGTATGTGATAGTCAGAGCCAGTGTGTTGTTAAACAGAGAGCTGACTTCAATACATGGATTTATTAGTGTGGTAGGTCGTTGTGGTGCAACCTGTGATCTTAAATAGGAGAAGTACCAAGGGGTTTTTCTTTTTCATCCTTCTTCCCCCTTTTTCGATTTCTGAAGTTGGCGAGAGTCTTGAGTTTTTATTTATTCAACGTTTTAAAGCATGCTCATCTTAGGCAAGGCAGGCGATTTCATTTGTACAGCGCATTTCAAACACAGTTGAATTTGAAGTGCTGTACAAAAAAAAGCAAACTACAGTAAAGGTTAAAAAAACAGAATAAAATTTTATAAAGGACAGAATATAAAAAGTATGTATAAAAGAAAATAAATGACTCACAAATAACTCATCTTAGCACACACAAGCTAGCCCTTTCACCCTCCTGCGAAACCCTTAAGTGGGTTTCCCAGGTGTTGGTACTGTAAAGCAGAGAAAACACGCAACTAAATCCCAAACAAAAACATGGCAGGCAGTCGCGCCGCGGTGCACAACTGTAGCACGTTGGTCACAGCTGGCCGCCAGGGCTTCCCCTGAGCGGGTCCGCGCCATTGAGGAAGAGGTACGCCCGACAGAAGCGAGGGGACTTAGCGAATGAAATGGAGATTAGGCCTACATCACAGAAGGTGTGTGGCCCAAAGCACTGGAACACAGAGGCCCATTTTTTGGCTGTTCGACTTTGTTTAGTTTTTCTTTGCAGGCCGTTGGTAACAATGCAGGAGGATGTTACGAGATGGGTGTTTTAACACATGGCGGAGGTGGAAAAAAAAATCTCTTTCCTTCCTTCCCTCCCTCCACCTTTTTTGGGTGAGACTAAGCGTAAACAGTGCCAGGGTGAGCGACTCTTTGGAGTGTGCTGAGGGTTTTACGGCTGCATTTTATTGGCTTCTGTGGGATTCTTGGAGGGACTTCAAAACAACAACACGCCCCATCTGCCCCAGTGCACCGGGTGTCCCTTCTGACCGGGGTCAAAGACAGTTCAGGGGTTCAACTTTAAGTTTAGCTGTGTTGTTGCTCCCACAGATGGCCCAGGAACTGCAGAGGCTCTCTTGGGGGAGAGACAGTGATGGGGGGAGAGAGAGAGAAAGAGAGAGAGGGAGAGTTCTATTTCTTTCTTTCATGATGGAATAAAGTTTTTAACTTTCCCCCTCCCCACACACACACACACACACACACACACACACACCACACACTTGTGGAGTATTGTCTTGTGGTTTGTGGTTTTGCAGGCAGCTGTGGGAACGGGGTTATTACAGTAGCCGACTGTAATGTTTTTAATGTGATATGTATGCTGAGGGCATGTGGGCAGAGCCTGCGAAGACTGAGCCCGCCCGCGACTGGGTTGTTGGCATGTTTGGCGGTGCGTCAGGAGGCGCGGCTCGCCGTCTTGCTGCCTGCGGGCGCTAGCTCTCGCCTTCATGTGGCACACACTCCCTCGTTCCACTGTCATACTCCAGTATACACTGCACTTCGTTATGGAAACAGGGGTGGTCGGGGCTTGCTGCTCTCATAATGGTAGTAGTAGCGCTGCATGGGATTACACTGGGTGTTGCTGTGGAAGTTTCATCGTTGTTGTTATTGTTGTTGTAGTAAAAAAAAAAAACACCAGCCAGGGTTTTTGATCTCAGAAATGTCTGAATCAAGCAGAATCTGAATTGCATGATTCCCTTATGATCTGTGTTGGTGTTTTGTATGAATCGGGTAACAAGGGCAGCGAACGGTTCTCCCCTTCTAAATGCGTTCTTGTGGCTTTGATATTTTCATTACATTTATTTATTGTGGAATTCATTTATTCTTTCATTGTTTGATTTTATGTTTAAATGTAAAAATAAGTAAAAAGTGTTGGAATTAATTTCCAGATAAGAAGAAAACAGAACAGTAACTGGATAAAATCAAAATAAAGACGTAAAGACAAGCCTTTCTGACTTATTGCTGTCATCCAACATCAATTAACATCTCCTAGCAGTGCCAGTACGCCACTAAGCGAACGTGTTTGGAGGGTTTTATATGCCTTTAGGGCTGTAGTTCACTAGTTTGACACCCAACAAACTTCCATAGTTTTTCTTTGATAGAAATGTGAGGTGCCTCTCTTGCTGTGTTGCTCAGCTGTGGTGTTGTGTTCCCTGCAGGCTGGGCCCATGTGGTGTGTGCCCTGTATATTCCTGAGGTGGAGTTTGCCAACGTCTCCACTATGGAGCCCATTGTTCTGGCTTCGGTCCCACACGAGCGCTACAACAAGGTAAGCTTAGGCAGCCAACCCCCACACAACCCCCATCGTCCTCAATGTGCCCGTGGTCTGGGAGGGGGGGTGTTATCTAGCTGGATGATATTAAACATGACTATAGATTTTGATAAAAAGTGATAGTAAGCCGATCAATATGACAACAAATTTTCATAGCAAATTTTCATAGCATTCCAAAAGTTGTGTTTGAAACACTCGTGTTACAGACCACGTAGTCTCCAAAACAAGTGTTGCATTTAAGCAAAAGCTTGTGGGCCGACACAACATACCATCACAAAGACACAGCTGAAAATGCCAGTTTGTCTCTCTCATATTGTCCCCTTACCCCAGTGGACTGTCAATACAAACAAATGCAATTCTCCTCAAAAACAATCACGGCCGTGCTGCAATTAACCGCGCACAGACGTATCAATTCCTTTGTGCTTAGGCTTAGGCATAGCGCCTGGTGCCTGATACTACACCTGAAGCCTGGTAAAATCTCATGCTTGAAATGCCTCCATATCGAGTCGGGGGGGGGGGGGGGGGGGCCCGAGATGAGATGGATGGAGCTCTGCTGGTTATCAAGTCGTCCGCTGCGAAGCAATTTCAAACGGCGCGCTTATCACGGCCCAGATAATCGGGTGCATTTGGAAGGCGGCCGTCAGAGAGGAGCCGCTCCTGCGGCAGAGCGCCGGGCGCCTAACTAACCATGCAGCCCAGAAAAACAGTCAGCCGTTCACCAGAACGAAAGCCAGCAAAACAGCCAGTATTGAACCCCCCTCCCCGCACTCCCCTCGCCGCCCCCATCGTACTTCATATACACTCACGTATAGATGCATGAACACACACACACACACACACACACACAGACACACACGCACACACAGTTGAATTAATCCTTTTCTCTGTTCTCTTGTGTGTGTGTGTGTGTGTGTGGGGTGCCTCTTTGAAGACGTGCTACATCTGTGAGGAGCAGGGCCGAGAGAGTAAAGCTGCCACGGGGGCCTGCATGACTTGCAACAAACATGGCTGCCGACAAGCCTTCCATGTCACATGGTGAGTCGCAGGGCTTCTCATGTCCCTGTCTGTCAGCCTGCCTGTCTATCTGTCTACCTGTCTGTCTATCTCTCTACCCGTCTCCTACCATGCAAAACATACCTTTGCCCCACCTGTCACAGTTGCACATTTGTTTTCTGTGTTGTCCGTAACTAACTTTTGTGTGTGTGAGTGTGTGTGGTCCTTTTGAGTGCAATGTTAAAAATGGATAGATTAATAAAAAAATATTTTAAAGCCTCTATGTGTAGGATTTATCCTCTATTTATCTTCGTCTTTTATTAAAAATATATTTTTTATTTTAAAAATATAATGTAAAACGATGGTAATTACCTCCATGAATAAACTGTAGTGTTCCGGTAAACTTGGTAATTTCCATTTATATATAGATATGGCTGGGGACCAAAGAAGAATATCCATTTTGCGCCGCCATTTTCAAAAGTACGGGTTCTTGTAGGGGAGAGCAGTATCATATTCAGCTCCGCCTTTCGCGTTTCCGCTCAGAGACTGAGTAGCAGAAACTGAGATAAGAGCGAGCGAGCGTTCGGCCTCCGTAGCAAGAAATTAGGATTGTGGGAAGGGGAGGGCTAATACATTTTATTCAAACGTATGCAGTATACCACTTCGCCGATAGATGGGGAATTCTGATACGATCCTACACATAGAGGCTTTAAGGGTCTAATTAACCAGTGATGAGCCAGTAACAATAAAAGTCATCACAACAAGAGCTTTTTTAATGGGATACCTGTTTAAAAAGGTGTACTAACTCTCTCCTCTCTCTCTCTCTGTGTGTGTGTGTGTGTGTCTCTCCCTCTCTCTCTGTGTGTGTGTGTGTGTGTCTCTCTCTCTCTCTCTCTCTCTCTGTGTGTGTGTGTGTGTGTGTGTGTGTGTGTGTGTGTCTCTCTCTCTCTCTCTCTGTGTGTGTGCGTGTCTCTCTCTCTCTCTCTGTGTGTGTGTGTGTGTGTGTGTGTGTGTGTCTTCAGTGCTCAGTTTGCTGGACTGCTGTGCGAAGAGCAGGGCTCGGACGCTGATAACGTGAAGTACTGCGGCTACTGCAAGTACCACTACAGCAAACTGGTAAGCCCCGCTCCTGCTGTGTCAAAAAAAACTACTATACTACGGGCCTATCCTCCGTCTGGAGCTGCTTCGCCTCTGTGTGTTACTCCCACTCTTTCATCCTCTCTCTCTCTCCCTCACTCACACACATACACTTGTACACACTCACACTCACCCACACAAACAGAAAAGAAGGTTTGTAGCCCCCCCCCCCTTTCCCACAGCTCCTGCCGTGTAGGAAAGTTGAGATAAGAATGAAGGGACTAATCGGAGATTGATGAGAAGTTGAGAATGCTGAAGCCACACTGTTGATCCTATCAGGGTGTTTTCATGTTCATATGAAGACAGATCCACAGGTCTGTGTGCACCTAATCTAAATGTTCAGATTTGCTCCAGATTTTGCTCCAGATGTTCAGAATGCTCCAGATTTGATGCCTTTTTTTCGTCTCTCTCTTTTGAGTGCCAATCCTAATCCCTGCTAGTCTTACACGTTGCCTAGTTATTCTGCAATAGTCCGATGTGCCAGTTGTGCTTCTGTTTTGTGTTTGTCTTAAAACATGTTGTGCGTCACGACTCTCTTGTGTGTTTCCGCAAACACTGGAGGTGAATTCCAGTCCCTCTGGCCGAAGTGTTTAATCCCACCGCTCTTCCAAGACTTGTAGCTTGAGAGCCTACTCCAGCAGGATCTTGCATGTGCGGAGACTGTTCTCCTGAAACGTTGGCATGTCGGGATGACTTGCACAAGGTCTTCTTTCTTCTTTGTTTGAAACGGCCCTTGGTTCCCGTCGTCGTGTCGTGTGCGTATCGTGTTTCTTGCCCCCGTTATGGATGCTGTAAGGAAAGCAAAGCTGTCATCATGCTCTGCACCCCACCCGACCCCATCACAGTGCCTTTAACCCTCTAATCTCATTGACAATCAGCAGCAACTCTTTGGATTTCTCTCTCTCTCTCTTTCTCTCTCTCTGTCTCTCTCTCGCTTTTTCTTTCTTCTCTGTTGCTCTTTTTCTCTCTGTCAATTTCTTTTTCTCTCTCTTTCTCTTCCACCCTCTCTCGCACAAGCTTCTCTCCCTCTTTCTCTTTCTCTGTCTATCTCTGCCTTTTTCTTTCTTTCTCTCTTCCTGTCGTTCTCTTGCCTGTTTCTCTCTCTCTCTCTCTCTCTCTCTCTGACACACACCACACACACACACACACACACTCCCTGTTTGTCCCTTCCTCTCATTCTTTTCTCTCCTTCCATCTCTCCCTCTCTTTTTTTCCCCCTCTCCCTTCCAAAGCCCTCCGCCGTCCCCTGGAGAGGGGCTGGGTTTCGCCCCCAGCGGCCGTCCTTTGGCACAGGCGGATGGGCTCTCCTTCCTGTCTGACTGATGCACTGTTCCGGAGAAGAGAGGAGAGGAGTGGGGGTGTTGGTGTTGGTGGACGGCGTCTTTCCCCACTCCTCTACCCCACTCCTCTCTCCTCCACCCCTCCCTTGCCCCCCTGAGCCGTGCCCCTGCTGATTCTCAGATTTGAGCCATGAGCGTTCCCCTCCTCCACCCCCACCCCTCTTAAAAAACAAAACCCTCTGCCTGTCTTCCCTCCATCCTCCTCTCTCACCCAACAAAGGGCTCACACATGCTGCTAGCCTGCAGTCACCAGCTCCACCTCTGCTACAGCAGCACACACGCACGCACACACTCATTCTCAGGTTCTCATCTTGGAGTGGTTAGGTATTGGTGTGTGTTTCTGGGGTTGGCTGTGTGTTTTTGGATTTTGGTGGACGTGGAGGTGGGATTGCTGTGTGCTCATGCGAAGACAGTACAGACCCCCTGTGCCTCTGGTCTCTTCCTTCCAGCTTAAAGGGCCCTTCACACCTGGAATGATAAAATAGTAAAGTTTCTATAACATTTCTGTCCATGCTGACCATAAATTACTTCAGTCTGTCCTCATTTGGATGAAATAATTTAAAATGACATGTTTTCTAAAGGCTGTCAATCTGTTATCGTTCAAAAATTAGGTCTGAAAGTGATCCCGGTGACGACATTGCACAAATCGTTGCTTTTATAGTTGTGATGTGGTGCAACTTTGTCTTTCATATTTATTTATCAATATCTTTCCTGGTATTAAGAGCCTGTGTCCTTCATACTCTTATGAACTGATTTGTGACTAAAATTGACTGGTATCGAGACAGAGTATTATACTGATACCTGCGCATGCCATGTTGGAAACGGCGTATTATTTAGCTTACCTACAAAAGGGTGCTGCTACTGGTGGTGTTCTACTGCTCTTGCTGTTTAGAAGCAATTAATTTGTTTGAGGAGGAGTGATCAGCTTTAGGACCAAATCGATGACACGCCTCTGATTGTCTAAACCCTGAACTCTGATTTTGAAAGCCACTCAGCAGTTAGCACAAGTAGTTAAAACAAGGGAGAAAGCGCAAAGTTGAATAGTGTGGCTTCAGTGGAGCCTTAACGCCTTTTGACTTCACTTTTATCAAAATATTCAAAAATGTGGTGGCTGTGGCCTGTAAAGGGAAAGCCAACGCAATGATCATCTGAAATGTGTCTGTGCTTTTATTCCGCATATAAAGACATATGAAACATATATATGAAAATAAAAAAGGATTGCATGATTGCATGGTCATTAATACTGCAGCATGACTTCCTATTGCTATTTAATTTGATTAAGCAACATGTGATGCAGTTTACTTTCATTTTTATTGGAGCAAAACTGTGTTCTGTGTTTGCCAAATTACTATACTCGGTGTGTGTGTGTGTGTGCGCGTGTGTGTTTGTGCGTGTGCGCGCGTGTGTGTGCGCGTGTGGTTGAATGGATAGATCACTTCCTTACACGTCCTTATCAGAAAGAGCATAACCTTCAACATACCTCCGCACCTACAGTGAAGCATTGCATTTTGCCTGGCTCTGAGTAAAGATGTCTGTTTGCAGTATGCAAGGTTAAAAGTTATTTATTGTGATTTCTGAGGCCTGTTGTAGTGTCCTTCATTTGAATTTCTAAACAAGGAGAGCAAAGCTACTGAATGAATCTCTGTTAGGTTTCGCTGTCTGTTGACCATGAAGGTCGGTGGTTGGAGGTTTCATTCACCAAACTTAAGTCTGTGCCTGTTGCCTTCTCAACCAGCATATAGCAGTTCATAGAAACATGAATTGGACTGCATATTTTTTTATATTGCAGAGGCAGGAAGAGCTTTTTTTTTTTTTATTTGTTTCAGTCATAATGTGGCCTTGTAGCACTGACCTTGGTTTTGGTGGCTCTGAGACCTACTGTATGTGACTCTGATGTCAACCCTGTCTTTTAGACTCCAGCCCTTCAGAGGTTTTCAAATTCTGCTTCTTCCATTTATTCCTTATGGTTTATTGTTATTATTTATTGTTTTCAGTTTATTTTTGGCATATCACTGTTTACGCTTATCTAGTGATTTTAAATGGTCTCTCTCTGTGTGTGTGTGTGTGTGTGTGTGTGTGTGTGTGTGTGTGTGTGTGTTCTTGTGTGCCTGTACCCTACTTCATGAGAAACACTTATAAATGTTTTTTTTTATCCTCATACCTTGTTTATTTACCTATTTTGATAAGGCATTTTGAATTAAAAAATAAAATTACAGCTTCAAGTGACTGACAATTATTGCAAAATGTATTTTAAATAAATAAAAATAAATTATTTTTGCAAATTTAGAACAAATCATTTAAATTATTTTTTAACAAATTATCAATAAATAATTTATAAATATAAAAAATGGCACTGGGTGAAATTGCTGTCTTATCAAATTTTCAACGGAAAAAAGAAAAGGCCTGTGTCTTATCTATGGCACTAATAGATAAATAGCAGGACATTTTGTTGTTTGAATTTCTTTTTTTTTAATGAGTACATTTTTACGAGTGCATTATCCATCCTTGACAGGTGAGAATGAAAGCTTCTTTTGAATTAGATATTTAGTTGAACAGCTTTTTAGCTTTGGCTTTCATTTGTTTGTTCACAAAGTCTCTCATTTTGTCAGTGGTTTGAAACCCATGACCTTTTCCTTGTTCAACAGGCTCCTCTCAGGCGGTGTCTTCCAACACAATAAACAGTAGGCCAGTTTAGTGGGTGAAAAAAAAGTTGTTTTCCCCCTTGTTGTCCTTCCTGTCTTTGCTTTGGATTTTTAACAGGCTTGTATTCCCCTGGTAAAAAAGAAAAGAAAAGAAAGAAATCAGCTGTTTTTTTCTCAGCCTCCAAGAGGTGCATCTGGCAATGTGCATTCTTATAGAAACTCCTCTTATTTTTAACAGCATTGTTGTCATGACACTGTCTGTTATTTTTATTTATAATCAGTGTAATTTCTCAGCCTGGCCATGTGAATTTTTATTTTATTTTTTAATTTTTTGCTATTCCTGACAGGAGATAGATATTTTTTTTTTTTTGTCCTGTGGTAACGTGAAGTTCCTCTTTCACCTTCTAGAGGAGAAGCAAAGGCCGTGGTAGTAGGGCTCAAAGCTTAAGCGATTCCTCCTCTCACTCTTTGGATAAACACCATGACCAGGACAAGAAGGTAAGGCAGCTCCCCCTTCCCCTCCCCTTTCGACTCTTCTCCCCTCACTTGCGTTCACACCAACGTGGCCTTTCTTTGCACTCATCCTCTATGAAGTGTACAGGGTAGCACAGCGTAGCATATCTATCGCTGTGAATGGGTTTGAGTTCAGGGCTTCAACTAAGTGTAGCAAATTTGTTCTCAACCTGGGGTCTGGGGATTCATTGCCAGAGGGTCAGTGAAGAAGTTTGCCACTATAGCATCTAACAACTAACATAACGATAATGGACATTAGCCTGTATGGTTAAATCTGTGTTGATATTGAGGGGGCCCTTGGAAGTTTCTCTGCACTTTGAGAGGTTCTTGGTCCAATAAAGTTTGAGAACTCCTGGCACATTTATATATGTGGCGGTAATTTGGCAGTAATTAGGTTAGAGTTTAGGGTTTTGAATTATTAACATATTTTTAAAAATATGTCAATGTGTTTGTCTATATTAACCAGTTGGTTGGTAGTTAGTAATGATGAAAAGAAATGAAAATGGGGGAGAGAATGCAGGTCAGTGTGTTCCTAATTCTGTGGTCACCGTTTTTGTCACTGTTTTTGTCTACTTTTTTTTAAATTAATACTGTTGGCAGTTAACCTGTTGCATGCCCACTAGGCCTCAACCCACTGTAAATAAAGAGGTTATTCAATGTGTAGAACGTCTTGCCTAAAGTAAAATGTCTAAGGCTGGTTTGGTGTAGTGAATGGGTAGATGTCCAAAAACACTATCTACCTTTTTTTTTGAACTGCAATATCCAAGCAGAGTGCACATATAGGGTTTAGTGTTATTTATAGGTTTTAAAGCATATAGTTCACAGAACAATGTTTGTCTGATGCCCTGAAAGCAGTCGGTCATGCCATTTAGTCACATGGAATATGTGCAATCAGTATTTAGAGGTTGAGCAGTCATTTGTTCCACCAATTTTCTCAGAGATGCATTCCCAACACGGCCATATCAAATGGTGTGTACATGCACACGGATCAGCCTTGTTCACCATCCCTGTCTAATTTAATTAGGTAATACTTGTACAGCCTCATCAATTACAGCTTCAGCATTGGCTTATATATCCATGTGGGGCTGTAACGAGCCTTTATGTCCCTCTTTATGTTGCCCTCCCGTTAAATAACTGCATTAATTTGAAGAAATGGCCGAAAGACAAAAGATCTACCCTTCATAGTGCTAGATGAATGAAAGAAAGGTACACGTTGTGTTTCCATTTATTTATTTATTGATTTATTTATTTTTTTATCTATTTAGCCTGTTTTCGTAGCATCCTATTTTACCATTGGCCATTTTCTTCTGCATTATGACTGAGAAAATCCATTCATAGTATTACAGAGTTGATTTTGTTTCACCTTCCAATTAGGTAGATCTGTGATGCTTCTTTTTCATTTTTGTCCTCTTGTTTTATTGAAATGGTGGAAATGGAACATTGGAACAATGGAACATGGAATTGTGCATTTCAGTTTTATTATTATTTTTTATTTATTTAATTATCAATTAAGCATAATTTAGATGGATATAGCTAATGTCAAACGTGCCACTGGATTTAGTGGGTTTATTTTGCAAGAACTATTCAGAAAATGTGAATTTTGCTATTCAGTTGTAAAGGTGCACAGTGATCCACTAAGTGCACTAATTACAGTATAACCACAGTATAACAAAATAAAAGTTTCTGTTTGGATGGCTATAATTTACTACAGATAAATTAAATTTAGAGTACACACACACACACACAATATATATATATATATATATATATATATATATATATATATTAGTATTACTTTTTTTCTTTGAAATTGTGATGCCTATTCTCATACAATTCTCGTTCTGAGACAACTATATTTTGCAATTTTTGCAAACAGATTATTTAAATCACCTCGCTGTAGATGTTTGTTGTGGGTTAATCTTGAAATATGCCAACGATCTGGTGATCCTCTTATTTTGTGAGCATGCTAGAGGAAGCTGGAGGAGAAAGAGAACTTGTGTTCCCCCAAAAGGCCTCCGGTTGGATAGGGCTGTCCCTCCTGCCCTGGCTATTGTTGCCATGGCTCATTTGCATCAGCAAAGGGTCCCCCATCCCCCCACCTCGCTTTCCCAGGTCAGAGGTCGCTGAGCTCAGATGTATACCTAGCTAATTCCAAACCCTGGAGCCAAATAACAATAGCCTCGCCCCTCCCTCCCCCTCTACTACAGAAGAGTATGTGAGACCATTTTGTATTTACCCCCATTCGCTTATCCACAGTTCTGTTAACAGTCTGTTTTTTAACAGTAAGTTTTAAGGCGAGATTCCGTATTGTGCATCACAGACAGTCTGTTTTGCTTTGTTTTAGTTTTGTCTTGTTTTTGCTGGCAAGTGGAATTTTAATCCATATAGCCTTCAGCTGTTGAGTCGGAGAGTGCGTGTATGAAAGAGGGAATGAAAGAGTGGTCGTGCCACGGTGCGGCTTTTAAAAAGATTCCCCAAATTCACCAACCTGCTGCAGGCATTGATAAATCATGGTAATTATCTTCGTCCCATTTTGCTTGTTCCTGCTGCTGGCTAGGTCCAGCAAGAACAACAGGGGGAGCAGAGAGGGGGGGTTAGAGGGAGAGCGAGAGAGTGGAAAAAAACGATCTATCTATTGAACCTCACGTGCTATTCATCTTTTGTGGCTCACTGGAACACGGGCGTCCATTTCTGGATGGCAAATGATCGCTAATTATTCGCTTGGTGACCGCTCGATAAAACACCTTAAGCTCTTTACCAATGACATGTGCGGAGCTTATGTTGCCGATTCGGGCGTTGACACTCAATAAAAAAAAAAAACGGAGCAGCGGCTTGTTTGTTTAGCAAATACGAAATTTATTTATTAATTTATCCTAAATCTTCTAATTTGCTTTTTTTTTTGGGGGGGGGGGGGTCAGCTCTGCCATACAAACATAGGAATGAGCCCAACTGATTCTGTTTAATTAGGCAGTGGTTGGTAAGAGAGTTGTATTCTGGGTGTAGACAGACAAGCTGTGTGGGTCTCCCTTTCTCAACCCTTGAAGATCCTGAGCCTGTCGAAGAAAAACCCCTCCCAGATCTACATTGGGACTGAGAGTTGTACAACAGAACAAAAACTGTGTGAAAAACTCCTAGTGAAGTTTTTAAGATTAGCTCAGTTTTTTTTTTTTAAGGAAAATATGCTATACCTGAAGTTTTTTTAATTATTTTCCATTCTTTAAACTTTAATGTAACACATTTTTTGTCTCTTATTGCACGTATAGTATACCCCCCCCCCCCCACAAAAAAAAAAACAACAGACACAACCTGTTCTGTTTTTGTCCTTCCAAGTGGTCATTGTGACACAAATTGCGTATCTCTTACACTCACTCATACACACATGTCCAGACCACAGGGGCTGTTCTTGGCACTTGCACAGGAAATGAGGGCGAACCGTTATCAGTTCTAGCGTCATAATTGTTGATTATAGCTGACAGAACAGCGGGGGGAGTAACCGTGAGTTACCATGGCGGTTGGCATGGCACAACCGGCCCAGAATGTGCAAATACGCTCGCTGGTGTCTTTGAGGAGCGCTGCATAATTTCACAGCTCTGGTCTGGAGATCAGAGACGAAGGGGGCTGAAGGTGTTCGATTGGAACGTGAAGTGTAAATTCGTTCACACCCCCCCACCCCTACCCTAAACCTCACACACACACACACACACACACACACACAGTCCCAAGTGACAATGACTGCAAGGCAGTGCTGGTCACATAACCAGCAGTGTAAATTGAGCTGTGTGGAGCCTATGGTCAAGTCAAGGATTGGGTGAAATCTCTCACGTCCAGCTGTGAGGAACATAATTTCTTACAGTTCATTTAAAAAAAGGGGGAAAAATCTAGCAGAAAACCCCAAACAAACAAAAAAAAGCCCACAGGTTCTTTACAGCCGATGCTGGTTATAATTGCAGGCAGTCATCTCAGTTGACGTTGTTTTGTGATATATTCTTATTCATATATATATTATAATAATATATATATATTGTCTGTGCTCTTGTGTGTGTGTTCTTGCTTGTTTGTTTGTAACTAAATGTGTTGAGTATTATTGCAGGGTAGATATTACTTTATTTATACCACAATTTTCTTATAACGTGTTCCTAATGGGATAATAGTGGACTAATCACCTGAGACACTGAAAACCTGCCCTAAGCCCCTTGAGCCGTCGGAACTGCCCAAGGTTTCTTCCTTTACCATAACAAGTAAAAACAAAAGATGCTGCTCGGGAGTTTTTCCTTGCCCCTGTTGTTCATTGGGCCTCTATGTGTTAAGAGCTTTGAGACATGCCTTTTGTAAAAATGCGCTATATAAATAAAATTGAATTGAATAAATTACCAATGGCAGGTCTCTATGTTTGTTCACCATCTCTGACCTAGATCTTCTCCTCGGTAACACTTTGTCCTGTGTGTTTGTGTTGACCTGCAGAAACACAAAGAACGAGACCGCCACAAACCAAAGCACAAGAAATCTCTGGAGCTCTCCCCTTCGCTTGTCCCCAGCCATCTCATGGTCACCTCGGAGAAGGTGAGCACCCGCATGTTTATTTTTAATTGAAGAAATACTTCTCTCTATACATTTGTAACTACTAGAACCCTGGGTTATATATTTGATCAACGAGAATCTTCTTTCTACTATGTACATGCTTTTTAGTCAGTAAATGATGGAATTTTCTATCAGTTGTTCATTTGACACTATGTTTGTAGAGGGACGGCAGGCTTTGTGTGTCATGATGAAAATATGCCTTAATCACATTATGATTTCCAGTCATTCCAACCGTTGCTAGATCTTGGGTTGAATGACCCGTGCGTTTAATATGAACATTGACCCGTTTAATTTAATTTATTGACTCGTTTTGCGCTCCTTAATCCACCACAGAGCTACACCAGCGGCGGTGGCAGTGGAGGCTCGGCGGCGTCCATGTCGGGGTCTGCGCAAAGGCGCATGGAGGACAGCAGCGCCCGCTTCACCAACGCTAACTTCCAGGAAGTGTCGCCGCATGCAGGCGGCGGGGGCAAGGACGGCCCAGTGGCAGACGTGAAGGTGGCTGAGGGCAAGAACAAGAAGGCCAACAGCCACTGTGCTCCGCAGAGGGGGCGGAAGTCGGCGACGGGCAAACCTCTGGGCGCTGTGGTGACCACGGCCACATCGTCAACACCGTCATGCAGCCCTTTCCAGCAGAGTGAGTAACAGATGACGTCAAAATGAGAAACTTATTTTACTTTTGAGATTTATTTTTAAGTTTTATTTGTGGGCCTGTCCTGCCTGTGCTGACAGGATGGTAGCGCCCTGGCAAGAAGTCAGATCTCTCAATTCTTTTGGTGGCCAAGTCTCTGCAAAAGCAATAAAAATCTGTACAGTGAGGCGGTAGAAAGATGCAGGTAGGATGGGGAATGAATAAGGGCGGTTGACTGGGTGTTTTTTTTTTTTTTTTTAAATCATTTTTCATTTTCATTTTATTTTTTTTTTTTTACAAATAATTTTGATGTTTTAAATTTTTTAAATTTTTTTTTTGTGCGAGCTGTGCAACCGAATCATTTTTTTTTTTTTAGGACCGAAAATGTGTTTATGCATTATAAATCAATTTGTATCTGAATTATTTATTTTTAGTGAGTTGTTTTTATATTTCAGTCGCTCAGTTTTATATTTCAGTATGATCGAATTTCCCAGTTAATACAAGCTCTTTGCACACTGGTGCTTGTCTTTCTGACATTTAAAGTAAACTCCAAATTTAAATTTTAAAATTGTGCGAGCTGTGCAACCGAATCATTTAAATCAGCCAATCTTTTCCCACGTAATTGGCTGTGGTAACACCAAGCAATTTTTTCCACATTTTTTGCATTATTTTTACACTTTTCACTTTTGTGTGCATTATTTTCACATTTGCATTATTTGACTTCTCCCCCTCCTTTTATACAGTCCCTGTGCATACGGCACTGCCATGCATGTCGTGGCTAAATGAATTCATTTTCTGTGGCCTCTGGGCTGTTAGCCCCTTACTGGCCTGGGCCCCAAATGGGCTCCTTGAAATTGCTTGTTCCACATCTACAATCCAAGCTCATAATGTTTCCCTAATGTTGTTGCTGTCTCCCTGTAATTTAACAGACCGAACGGGGTTTTCATTCTCCGAGAGAACACATGTTCTGGTTAAAAAACACATTCTGTGTGTTCAGGAGTTAAAAGCATCGCCAGACGACTTAAATGTATGGCTTCCCTCCCTGTCGCGCCAATGGGAACTCGAAGTTCTTTTTACTCCGACCCCGGGAATAACCTATGGGCCCAGGCAGTTGAGGGGTGAAGGCTTGCTGGGGTGTTGTGACAGGGCTGGACGATCACCAGGCTCACCAGGGCAGCGTGTGGCCGTGATAAGACTGTCTTCTGCCTGACTGGCTAAGGGCCGCCGCCACTGCCACTGTAATCTGCATTTTTTGAGGGAACCTTGGGAATATGGAGAGCTTGGTTAGTTTCACTGGTATTCACCAGAGAAAGTAACAGAAGCTTTCTTTTTGCTCGTTCTCACACTCCTCTCTTGCCTCTCTCTCTCTCTCTCTCTCTCTTTTTCTCTCTCTCTCTCTCTCTCTCTCTGTATGTGTCGGAAAATCAAGCGTCACTGGCAAGGACACAGTCGGTGTGGCCGCACACACACACACACACACACACACACACACACACACACACACACAC
>JAGFZM010000034.1:1454615-1457115 GCA_017657215.1 Limnothrissa miodon | reverse complement strand
TCACCCCTCACCTCTCCAGTCCCTCCACCCACAGATGGCAGCTGGGACGACGGCAGATCTGGCCCTCATCTGGCCCTGATCTGGCCAGGTTCCATGCTAACACAGGAAAAGAACCAGGAACCGGATCCTCTTACACCACAGTAGCGCTTGCAGTTTTTTTTTTTTTTTTTTTAATTCTTAAGCACTAACAGAGATTCTTTTGGCACAAACTCTAAATCAATTAGCACTTGTACCCTATCACAGAGTCTTCACAAAGTTTGCCAACCTTAAAGCCCAAATAGCTTGTTGCACTCAGTTTTAAACTTTGCAAAAAAAACTGCACGGAACAGTTTTTGCGAAACGAAGAACAACTTGATTCCTAAAGGCTCACTTTGCATTTTAATACCACTTTTTATACTGTCAGTGTGCAGTTGGTGCTTTGTGTACTTATTAATTGAATAGTTTGTTTAAACAGTTAAATAATGTTTTTGCAAAAAGTGGAAGATGGGTCAAATGATTTATACATTGGTAGTTTGGGTAAAGGGTTTTTGATTTGTGTCTGGAGTTTTTCAAAAGTAGCCAAATGTTTAAAGAATTGTGCCTAAGCAGTAATAATAATTAAAAATGAAAAGAAAATGTAATAAAAAAAACTAAAGGAGGGGTGTGACATTTCATTTTTCAAGTCTTAATAACTGTCAATTGGTTTAATGTTCTAAAATCAAAATGAAGGAGAAAAATGTGCTTGTGGAACAGATTGAAAAAACAATATAAAAATCCAATTATCCTGATCGCTTACTTAATTGAATAGATATCGGAAATAGATCGGGAAAAAAAAACCAAGCAACCATTTTTGTGCTTAAGAGAGTTGTGTGGCTTTGGTGGGAGATCTGAAGGAAAGGAGTTAAGGCCATTTTTATTATCTTTTCAAAATGTATAATCCAAATATTGCTTGTAGTTTTTCTTTATATACACACACATATAAACATACTCATATGTGTGTATGTATTGTTATATATGTGTGCATGCTATATATTTTCATTAGGTAATTATTACTACACTTAATATGTTATGCAATGTTGGCTTTGCAGTAGGTTATGGGAGATGCTGAGTCTCCTTTACAGTGAAGCTTGAATGTAACGTATTGTTGGACAAGTTCCAGATGTTCTCGTCAACATTCATATTTACTGCCATTCACAAGTGCACAAGCAAGCACTGTAGGGCCATGACTAATTATATTGAATACCAATTATTATTACACATTCATAAACACAATGTAATATTGTGTTTATGTGTTTGTGTGTGTGAGACATGAGGAAGGCAGTATCACAGATAAATGATATGGCAATGAGAAGTGAGATTCTCCTGTGACGTCTCATCTCTGCTTCTTCATTGCATTCCCAGCCTCTGAATCAACTGACAGAGAAATGTATTCAAGCATCCACAGGGTAATGTTTATTTGCTCTGATTGAGAGGAGATGACAGATCACTGGAGTGAGTTGCTCTACTACGAGCAGCGGTTGGGGCTGTGTGTGTGTATGTGTGTGTGTTTGTGTGTTTACAATTATACAAAGCAGATGCTAGGAGTTCGTTTTGGTGGTTTGTGGGGGGAAAAAAGCTTCCCGAAAAGCATAAGAAAATAAATAGAAGCACCCTCCCACACACACACTCACCCTGTCTTTTGGACGTAGTGGGGGTGTTCATGGGAGGTCCTTCATGTGATCCTGTACTCCCTTCCTCCTAGCCTATGCTCCCTTCCTCACACACACACACACACATGGTGTATGCCAGGTGCAGCGCCGTGGAGTGTGGAGAAGGAGAGAGGAGCGAAACAGTGTGTGTGTGTGTGTGTAAGAGACAGAGGAGACCTGGGGGGAGGTTTCTGTTTCGCCATGCTTGCTGGCCAGGAATGGGCTCGGCTTACAGGTGAAGTAACCGAAGCTGCCTGTGGATGCCGCTCCAGGGGGAGTGGCCTGATTTATGCCCCAGCTAGTCCAGCTCTTCGCCTGGTCTCTCTCACTCTCTCTCACTCTGTCTCTCTCTCTCTCTCTCTATCTGTTTCTCTCTCTCTCACTCTCACACACACACACCACACACAACCTATCACTCTTTCACACACGCTCTTTCTCTCTTTCACACACACACACAACCTTTCACATGCTCTCTTTCTCTCACACACTCCTTTGCTCTTACACTCTGTCTTTCTCTCTCTCACATACATACTTGTGCTCTCTCTCTCTCTCTCTCTCTCTCTCTCTCTTACACACACACACACACACACACATCCTCTATCCCCCAAAAGCATCTGCAAACAAAGAGAGGAGAAGGAAAAGCAAGAACAAATACAACAAAGACTGAATGTAACTGGTGAGTGATGGCCAATTGTCCAAAACCACCACAGCCAGATCTGGAGAGGGAGTCCTCTGGTGATTGTACACTAGATCCCCTGAGCAGCAGTGACCTGTACATCTGTGTTGCCGTAGGAAGCACAGCCTAGTGGTGTGTTTGTGTGTGTGTGTGTGTG
>JAGFZM010000034.1:1403918-1449615 GCA_017657215.1 Limnothrissa miodon | reverse complement strand
CACACACACACACACACTCTTTGCTATCCCTCCTTTTCTCCCATTTCCCCCCCTCTCTATCTCATTTCTCCTCAACAATAACAGCCTCCCTGGCAGCACTATACCCTCCCTGACTCTGCCTTGCGAGTGGAGATCCAAACAGGAGGGAGCCATTCCACTTCCACACTCAAATTTTACTCAGGAAATGTGCTAATTGTGTGTTCTAATTTATACAAGTTCACTGTGATTCTACGCTAACTGCAAATGAGGACGGTGTATAAATTATGCACACAAGTGAAAACCAATCTTTACATTTTTTTGTTTTCAAAAATATATTTTTTTTACAATAATAAAATTTATATTTTGAAGGCATTTATTAATTTGTGAATAAAAATATTTGAAGTTAGAAATGAAAATAAAACGATTGGAAATACAAGTAAAATATTACATAAAATTGTGTATAAAAAAATACTAAAAGTGTACATTGTACAATTGTACAATTCAGACGTCATATATATATATTTCATATTTATTTTTCAGGACAAAAGCAATACAATTACACACCGTGCTTGTGTTTTCACAAAGACAGACAGAGGGTTGAAAGCTTAATTATAAAGACAGTCCACCTTGACAGAGATGAACTGTAATTATATGCGACAAGATGAATGAGAGGATATAGGGGAGAAACACTATCGCACATAATAATCATCTAAAAATAGATATGCCATTGCTTCATTATTTGAGACATTGTAATAATTAATAAAATTCACAGGAAGAGGAAATAATTATATATTAAATTATTCTTTTTTTTCCCTGGCGGTGTCAAAAATGGCAAAGTAAATGGCATAGATTTTGTGATATGAAATGAGTCATTTATTAAAACCCTGGGCCTTCCGAGGCACACTTGGGAATGGGCTAACCTTCTGAATAGCTTGTTAATTATGGAGATGGAATTTGGCTGTCGCCATTATGTCATGGGGAGTGTGTGTGAGGGTGTGTGTGTGTGTGTGTGTGTGTGTGTGTGGAGGAGGGGGGGTGCTGGATTTGTGGCTTTTTTTTTTGCACTGGTGTCTAATGCAGATACTGAGATTTGCAAGGATGTTGGAGGCCTCTGGAAAAAAAAGCGTTTGTGATTACTGAGTGCTCGGGCCAGGTTGGGACAGGTTGACAGGGCACAAAGGAGCCACCAGTTTAATCCAGCATTGCACCACCAACAGGAAACATTTGGGGCCTCCTGAATGGCCAAACAGCAAGCACTGGTGGGCAAGAGAAGGCACATGTTTAGAGACAGGCACATCTCTAGAGACAGGAAAAACGTTTTTTTATTATTATTATTATTATTATTTTGAGAATTTTGAGATTTTTTCATGTTGAATTGAGCTCAATTGAGTTAAATGCTACCCCCTCTGCTCTCAGCTCATGATGTGCCAGTGTATACTCCATTTAGACTATTTATATACATTGCAATCCAAATATACTTTAGTATATGTAGTATATACCACTGCAATCCAGTAAGAAATAGTATGGAAGCTCGCCCAGTCTCCACTCAGTTTAAAATTAAATATTACAAGAGAGGTGTACCATTATAGCCAACTGACTTTTGATTCAAGTAAATAGATCTGCTTGCATTATTGTGCCTTAAAAATAGGAATGGAAAATTAATTTAAATAGGAAAGGTTTAGTATGTGAAACATGAACATGCGCATACATACACACACACACACACGCATACACACACAGAAATGGGGAGAGAAAGACAGAGAGGAATGAATTCCATAGCTTTATAAGTCACAGCCGAGGCTTTCATTCACAAGGACATCCCTATGCACACATGAACAAACCAGAGCTCCTAGCTGAGGAAAAAAGGGAGAAAAGGAGCCTGAATGCCTTTAGCTTCAAATTCATTTCCGTCACCTTGGATATTCAAACTTCATTTTCCAAGTGCACACACAGGTCCTTGCTCTTTGTCAATGTGTTGTGTGCACTAATGGAAGTTAGAGAAATGCAAGTGGAAATGAGAATATGCACGCACGCATGCACGCACACACACAGACACACACACACAAGAATGTAATCTGCTTGTGGTGCTTAACTTTCCCTTTTTTGTCATGTACATACTCATGTATGGACAACCTAGGTCTGCGGACAGTGTCTTGTTAGTAAAAAGTGAAACACAATCTCTGGATGCCAGGTGTGTCTATTGTCAACATAATCGACAAACCCTCGAGACGTTGCACATACTCTCGTTTTTTCTTTTTTGAAGGGAAGGGCAGGGGGTGGGGGGTCCTCGCAGAACTAACCCTATGTTGAACAGCTAGTGATTAAAAGTGTGGCACAAATCAAATCCAATATTGACGTTCAGAATCACACCAGACCCAACAACAGCTCGACTTCACTGTGGAGATAAAAAAAACAAAAACAAAGCACAGACCATAAAAAGTGACTCAACAGCTGTGCTAATAGACACTATGAGATGGACGTCAACTGCATCAATCACAGAGCCAAACAGAAGAGCAAAGAATTACGCAGATTTGGTGGTTAAAAAATGCTGGTCCTTTTGTTTGCTTTATTTCTCTCCCTTGGTTCATTTTCGCTCTTAAAGAAATGAGAGTCTTAAAAAAGACTAACATGCTTTAACAGACTGCATTAACAGACAGGACAATATGCAAAGAAGTGGATTTATGACCAAAAATAATCTCAACTCAGCCTTTGGTCAGGAGTCATGCCATGCCTAACGGAAGTACAGACATCCTACACACACACACACACACACACACACACACACTGAGTTTCCCTTCTTTCTTTTCTTATCTTTTCTCTACTATATTTCTCTCTTTTTCTTCATAGCAGGCCATTCTTTACTGCGCCCCTATCCCATTCTCTCTCTCTCTCTCTCTCTCTCTCTCACTCTCTCCAACTGGTGTTGTTTGTGCGCCTGGCCCGCTCTCAAAACGGAGAAGGAGAGGGATCGAGGGAGTCACAGGAAAGGGAACAGCCCCTCTCCTTCTCTCCCCTCCTCCCCTCCTCTCCTCCTCCCCTCCTCTCCGCTCTCCTCTTCTCCTCCACTCTTCCCGGGCCAGGGCCACGAGCTGCCCCAACACGGGCAGCCACACAACACCCACAATTAGTGGCAGTCGCTCGGCTTTGTCTGCGCTCGGCTGCGAGACAGGCCACATAATGGACATCGTCAGGGCTGGCAGAGGGAGAGAGCGAGAGAGAGAGAGAGTGAAAGAGAGAGGGAGGGAAGGAGGGAGGGAGTGGAAGAAGGGAGAGAGAGAGATGGGAGGGAGAGAGAGAAAGAGAGGGAGGGAGGGAGGGAGGGGAAGAAGGGAGAGAGAGAGTGTGAGCGAAGGGAGGGACACAAGGGGGCAGAGAGAGAGAGAGAGTGTGGGAGAGGCAAAAAGAAGGAGAGAGTGAGCCTGCTTTTCAGGAGGAAAACAAAGATGGGTGAACAGCATTTGGGGATTTTTGTTTCCCCTCTGTGTGTGAATGGCTGATCTAGGATGTAATTGCATAACCTGATATAGAAAGTCTCTTAAGGGAATACAATTCAGTGCAAATACAAACAAAAGTAACCAACTGAAAAATGCTGTGGGCATTCGTCGAATTCACTTCTTTTTTTCCGAGCATTTACGATTCAAATGTGTGCTCTAACTGTAGACGTTACAAGAAGAAAGAAAACAAATATCAATCCTGAAAACTGTTGTGTATTTTTGTTGGGCTCTCAGAAAATGGCTGATTTGCAATGCAATTTCCTCACAAGCTGTGGAGAAGGACCTCACCTCAGGGGTCAGACACACCAGTGGTCCTGGCAGGATCATTTATTAATGCCTGCCAAGTCAACAATGGGCCTCCACTCCCCAGTACGATTCAACCCCCCCTCCCTCCCCCCCCCCACACACACAACCATTAAACAGCAGTGCTTTGACAAGATACTGACAAGCAGAGGCTGATGGGTCTTCTTTTATGAATGGTTCGATCTTTAGGATAGCGGAGACTACACAAATTAGCCAATTTCTTATCAGCCAAGGCTCCCAGCCTCAATCAGTAACTTTTACTGCAAAACCCAGAGATATCCTGCTATATGGGTCATGACAATAGCTTTACAAACCAAAGTTGCACAGCTGTACAAGCAGTTGTGAAAGTGACAAAAAAAATTGTGATGATTTACCCTATTATGCAAATGGTCTAGAGTATAGAACAAGATTTGACATAAAATGACTTTAAATTATGGATGTGCTTACTGGAGCGTTTCAGGGTGTGCTCTTGTCAAAAGAGGAAATAAAACATCTTTTTAGATTTCTACCTTCACGAACGCAACGCAGAGCAGAAGTGTACTATACATTCCCTCTTCCACCCTGCCTGAAAGCACCCCTCGACCACACCCGAGCAGACAGCCAGCTTCTCCTCCATGTAAAGCCGCTGCATTTATGTGTTAGGGGGTCTGTTCTTTGGTCAGGTGGTGCGCTGGTGGAGGAGAGAGTGACCCCACGCTAGAGGTAGAGTAGCTCCGCTGTCCGTTGGCAGAGGTAGGGAGGGGACTTTTATTCCTTTGTTCATGCCAGAGCCTCCACACAATCAGAACGTACAGTGTGTCAGCCGCACACGGGCATATATCAACTTCAATCTCTTTTTAATGAGAAATTCTGCCCTCTCTAATATGTGCAAATTAACCTCCTCTGCCGAACCCCCCCCCTCCTCCCTTTGTCCCCTTTTCTCCTCTTTCTCTTTCTCCCTCACTCTCTTTCTCTCTCACACACACACTCTCTCTGTCTCTCTCTCTCTCTCTCTCTCACACACACACACACACACACACACTTTCTCTCTCGTTTTCTCATACACACACAAACACACTTTCACTTTCTCCTTTAAACACACATACACACACACACACACACTACCCCCCCCCCCCCCCCATGTTCTGGGGTCCTGTCCCCTCCTCAATCCCCCCCTCCCACACCCCTGCTGGTCTTGCTCTCTCCCTCAGGGTTCACCCCTGAGATGGACACACAGACGGATTAGCAGTCAGGCCGCAGTGAGGCCGGCTAGCAGCAACCAGGCTATACGGCCCTGGAAAATCACAGCAGCGGCAGCAGCTGCCCAAAGAGTGTGGCCTTGGCCATTTAACATTATCATTATTATCCATTTAAGATTCAAGTCATGTTGATTGTAATTTTGAAATTAGGACTAATAAAAGATTTTTTAAAACACAGAAGTCCTGCTTTCGGGCAACGCAGTGGTGTGCCATAATTTAATGGATTTTCTTGGTAAGGATTCCATTTTCCGTATTCAACGCAGCATGGGGTCTTAAGAACACCCCCCTCCACACACACAGACGCACACACACACATACACACACACACACTTCATACATACCACCCCCAGCCCATTTTTCCCTGATTTTTTTTTCATTTGATTCAGTTGGGGAAAACATATTTTGAAGTAATGTATATTTAGAAAATTTTAGAAAAATGGGATAGTCTGTTGGAGTGACATACAATTTTGAAAATGCACAAATATATATACACACATTAAAAATATACATATGCATTATATATATTTTTTTATTTTTTGAAGTAGAAAATTGAAATACGAAAATAGGTTCTCAATATTTTTCACAATCCTCGCCAAATATGCTACTATTTTTTGGGGTAAATGTTTTTTTCCCATAAATATTTGTCATGAACCATAATTTATTGTAAAATAAATGCTACAAAATAAAATTAAAGCAACATATTACTGATATTTTTAAAAAATGTTTTTCAACATTTTGGTTTTTAAGTTCCCTTGCAATTCCCTCATTGGTAGGTAATGTTGTAAACACCTGCTGTACTACAGTCTCAAAAGATGCTTCTTTATTCTCTGCCTGTCTTAAATAAACAACAAATAAATGTAATATATTTAAATGTTGAAAAGAATTCCCAGACTTACATTATATGTATTACCTTGCTATTAACAAAATTTAAAAAAAGAAAAAGTAAAACAACATGCTCAATATGTAAAAGAAAAGAATTGACCTGGATGTCTACGTTCATCTAAAACTAGAAATCACTACAATTTACAGATGGTGAAAAAAGAAAAAAAATGTAGGACGCCTCTAACCAGACAAACATCCATGCAAACAGAGCCCATCAACAGCTACCGATGAAGTGAGACTACGTATTGTAAACAGTATGTGCCGTTGCTATGGCACCCATTTTCACTTCACAAGTGGGGAAAGAGGGAGTATGTTCGGCAGGGAAACCATCTATGCGTCTCCATAGTGATCAAGATGCCTTGCAAACCTGCTATTCACCACGGCAACCTCTATGTTCTTCTGGTGTTGCAAGAAAGAAAGAAAGAAAAAACTTTTCATCTGCTCTCAAAAATCTACCTTTTCATCTGTTCTCAAAAATCTACCTTCATTCTACTATGTCTAAAAATGTGTACACAAATTATGGTTTTTACGTCACCTGTGTGTGCCGTGAAGGCCAACTTTAGAAGAATAATACAAACATCCAGTCTTGTGGACTGAACTGCCTATTGATGAACATAGCCTACTAATTACTGACAAACCCCGAAAGGAAAGTGAAAGCTCTGACCCTCACAAGGTGTGTTATTAGTTTGAATAGTTGAAAATGTTAGTGTGACGCAAACTTGGGGCATCTGAAGCTGTGTCCTTGAAATGAACTGAAATTGTGTTCTGACCCTTGTCGTTGGCAAGGCACACTACGTGTTCTGGAAATAGGCAATTAGAGGCAAAATGCAAAGTTCTCCTCTGGATCACCATTAGACCACATGACCTCTGAGGAAATTGATTTTTTTTGTTGTTGTCAACCCCCCTCTTCTCAGATTCCATTTAAAGCCATTGTCCTTCCAATGGTGCCTTGTGCATAAAGGCTTCTAGTCATACTGCATAGTTACGGAGAAGAGGAGAATTCTGACCACTTAGTGCCAATCTCTGTCACTCTCCATCTTTTCCTGTCCTTTCCTCTCTCTTTCTTAGCATTCATAGAAACACAAAGTTTTTATGTACCTTTCTAAGTACCTTTGCTTCTCTCCTCTCCTTCACTCTCTGTCACACTTGCACATTCACTTTGCTCTCTCTTCCATTTATTCACAGAGATGATGCTTTTATTCAAATCGGCTTTAAAGGACTTTACCTAGCTTTATCTTTACACATTTCCATCTATCTTTACCCACTTTCCTTTACTATTGTCTCTATCATTCCCCCTTTTACCCCCCCCCCCCCCCTCTCTCTCACTGTCTATCTCAGCACTTGGCTGTGAATCAATGTGCCATTGATTCTCCTATCAATCCCATCAATGGACATTACCCCGGATCAGGCGGCTCCCGCGCACTGCGCTCGGCACACGTGTCGCCTGTTGCCAGGGGGCAGGAGGGGGGGGGGGGGGGGGGGGGGGGCACAAAGAGATTTCATCGCTCCTCAACCTCTGACACGCCGACACAGAAGTAGACAAAGCGACAAAGATGGCAGAAGAGAAGACATACCCTCTCCCCTGAGGTGGGGAAGGAGGAAGAGGAGGAGGAGGAGAAGGAAGAGGATGCTGGGTGAGGAGCAATAGAGGAAACGGTTCCACGTCTATCAGCGGAGGTACAAATGTGCATCTTTATCTCGCCATATCACATAGAGGGAGAGAAAAACTAAATGCTGTTTTTCTCAGCATTGCCAGGTGTCTTGAGTATGCCAAACGCAACATGAAGACATTGAGAGAGTGTGATGTCACACTGGCGTGCAACCTCACACACCAGCTAGTGATACAGTGATACAGTGTGGCCCTGCTTTAGGTCATGACAGATGAAAGGGTTCAGTATTTTTTTATGTAACTTCCCGAGGGAGTCTAAATCAGAGCCTGTAACGTGAGTGCTAATTACCTTTTATACGGTCACAGAGAGTAGGGACACCATGGCAATTCATGACGGTTTTGTTTTCCACTGAACTAGGAGTGAAATTATTAAATTTTTACTGGCTTCGAACTGGAAACCTGATCCCATCGCACACCTTTCCCACGCATGCAGCCCATAAAAGGGAGAGAAGGTATTTTACACATGCAACTTTTACATCTTTTTTTACTGCCTTGTGAAGTGGGGAGAAGTCATGAAGCGTTGAAGTTATCATATTGGGCCAATATTTCTCATTGGTATGAACTAGTACATCATCAGAGGATGTGTGATTGTGTGTGTGCCTGTGTGTATAGATGTGTGTAGACTCACACAATATGGCTTAGAGTGATCGGTTGCGCTTTCGGGTTCTGGTGCCACATCTCCCTCCTCCTCCTCTTCCTCCTCCTCCTCCTCACACCCTGGGTCCCAGAGCTGCGACCTGTGAGGAAAGTTATTTGTGCCAGTGACACCTCGCAGGAGTATGTGTGCTTGAGCCTGGCAGAGGGGAAGGTGAAAGACAGGGAAGCTGACAGAGCCACCTCAACAAAGAGAGAGAGAGAGAGAGAGAGAGAGAGAGAGAGAGAGAGAGAGAGAGGGGGGGGGGGGGGGGGGGGGGGGGGGCGGGGTAAGCTACCTTTTACCCTCTCTCTTTCTCTCTCTCTCTCACACACACACACACACACACACACACACACACACACACACTCACACACAGAGTGAGTTGATTTATGTGTGAGGGTGACAGTAAGCGATTGCCGACAATAATTCTCATTAATTACAATAGTTCACAGTTATTAACCCAAGGAATTCTTTTTTAAGCATAGGGAGTAATAATGTAAAAACATCAAATAAATAGTATAAACAATAATACACCTCTATGTTTTTTTCTTTCTTTCTTTTCCTCTTTGTCAAATTGGCTACAAATTTAAACTGGCTTAGGCATACTAAAAGACATTAGAACATTCGGAAAGGATATCCCTACAGACAATTCAGCATGTGTACCAATATAGTTAATGCATGCTATGGTAAAAAATACCCTGCATCTTTACCTTAACCCCATGCCTCATACATTCACACAGGTTTTTCCCATCTTTACTAGTCCCTTAACTGAGTCTCAGTGAATAAGCTTATAGATCTGAGAAAAGACAGTGGGGAAAATATGCAAGGGGAATGAAGACCTAAAAGCAACTGTTTTTAAAGCTAAATAGGTAAATATGGCAAGACATAACTTATTGATGATATTTTTGAATCACAGAAATAATAGAAATGTCTATGCACTCAATACTGTTCGACTTTATTTATAGAAATGTCATGTTCAGCTTCACCACAGTTTAAGTAGTGTAGTCTGCTAAATGCATAAATGTAAAAGTAAATGTAGTGTTATTAGGACTGCGTATTTCTCAAAGCTGGGGAAATAAACCTGTTGCTAAAGTGAAAACGTATTATTTAGACTTATAGAGTCCAAGGTTTGGCTGGAGCTCACTTCTTATATAGGCTTGCATGCATGTGTTGTCTTTTGCAGTTAATTAAAGTAGTTAAGGGACCTCCACCCAGTAGCAGGGTCCTACACCCCTCCCCACCCTTCTGCAGCCGTAAAGCATGCACTAAAGACAAAGTGTGGCATGTCAATCAAGGCGACACTCCGCTCCGGCTGTGCCTGTGTGGTCCTCTTGAGAAAGACTGTCCTTTCAGAGGAATACGTGAATAGAGAATGAGGAGACCACAAAAAAAAAAAAAAAACAATGTCTGTTTCTCTTTGTAACATGTTGTAAATGTCATGCTGCTGTTGTTATTTTAAACTTAAACAACCCTTTGTTTTTTTTCTTGCAAATGATTTTACATAGTTCTCACTTCTGTAATCTTAAAGAATACCCCAAATATACTAAAATTATAAATAAAGACAGCCTTCATTTGCGAGAATTTTCATGTCATGATTAAAAAAAATCAAACAAACAAACAAACAAAAAAAACCACACACACACAGTGGTCAGGATTTAAAATAGTTATAGTTCATTTAAACATTATGTTTTTATATATTACATTTTTTTTTTTTTTACACTTACTAATTTAATTGTTTGTAAACCATTTGAAATTTTCCATCAAAATAAAGGTTCTGCAACTAAATACACACAATGCCAGATTTCTCTTTTTTTTCTTAGTGAAGAAATAAAGCATGGAACTGAGTATTGTGCAGTAACTGAGTGTGCATGTGAGTGTGTGTGTGAGTATGGTAAGGGGGGTGCGACAAAGAATCAGCGTTCTCTCTTTAAGTACACATATGAAAGTCAATCCCTCACCCCTTTGGCTCAGATTAGACCCTGGGCAGTGGCAACCTGAGAGCCCTGTGTCTCTCCTGTTCATCTTCCCTTTCTCGGCCAAAGTGGGAAAAAGTTGGCATTGGGTTAGAGTTCTCCCGCTGGTGGGTAGCGAGGATGCATGTGGAAGCATGTGTGTATGTGTGTGTGTGTGTGTGTGTGGTAAAGCAGCAACCCTTATGTTGTGAAACAACAGGAACAACTTATTCCCTTAAGCAACACAGTATACCTGCTCTCTTAAAAGATGTGGATCTGGCATTTATTCCATGTATAAGATGTGGGTATAATGATTGTCAACTCTGTTGACTCATGTCCCTTGTTCTTGCATTTTACTTTGCGTTGGGGATGTTGTGTAGGATACTTTGGAGCAGACAAATTGATAATATTTGAATTTCAATTAGACTTTGACATGATATATTCAGATAAATTATTGCAAATGAGAATGAGTAATGGATTTAAATGATTAATTTAAATGTTCCACACAAGAATGTATAGCCCATATTAATTAAACCAACCGTGGCAGTTCCATACAGCCAATCCCTTAAAACTAGTAATTATAATGTTTGCCTGTGGGTATTCCATATAGAGGTGCAGCCTTGATGGTGCAGGAGATGACTGGGTGATAGGTCTCACAGTACAATTAAGCTGAACTGAAGAAAATGGCATGGCATGTGGCACCTCCTGACAAAGTGGGTGTTAAATAACCTCTCCTTCTCGCGCTGCCCCTGGGTCCAGTCTCTAATCTCCTCTGTGCAAAAAAGGTGACCAGATGCAGAATTATAACCACTCATACCTGAGAGAAAACAAGACCCAATCATCCTACTCACGAAAGCCAAATGACGCTTAAGACGCTTGAGAGCTATTGCCCTGAGGGAGGCTGTTGTGGCTCACACTGAGAATACTTTTAAAAGTACATGCGACAAGAGCAGCACCATATCCCTGACAGTCTGGCCTGACACTGGAACTTAAGTAGCACACATGGTCACAAAGAGCACCAACAGAGTCCTAAACGACTTGGCAACTACACTGTTGATCCTATAAACTGTTGAATTTGGTGCTGCAGATGCTTGAAGATTTCTATGTTGTAATTAATATATATTTAAAAATGTAAATGAAGAGGAAGAGTAGGCCTGTAAACACTCCAAAACACAATCACTCTTCTGCTCTTATAGATTCTAAGTAAGAAGAATATATGGCCCTGTGCCTTACTATAGGGACTATTTGCTTTTTACAGGTAGTCCTGTTATAAACCAGACTGTTCAATTGTTTCATTCTTTAACAGTATTACATGTGGTTTCAGTATAAACAACCTAAATCGTAGTCTAAATATCAGTTAAAAATACACATATTATTATTTCACTAATGTCTGAATAAATCGGTCAGAATCTGTAGCAATGTAACTTGCGTTACAAGTTATCAGTGGGCCTATATGCCAATGGAAAATTGCGTTTTATAGAAGACAAGAGGCAAAATATCTCAATCTGATGCTAATTCCTATTATTTGCAGAGCTGACCATATACGACGTAGGCTACGCGACAACAAAATGGCTTCTATGATTTCGCAAAGACTGGTGAAACGTTCCGTTTGTCGTGCTCCACTTGGATTAAGCAAAAAAATTCTAAATTAATTATCTAATCAGCCGATAAATGGCACGATGTGGACTGGGGTAGCAAAACGTTTCCTAAGTTACATGATTTTCGGGGAAATTGTCCACAGCCCACCAGAGATCTCGCTTAAGGACGCGAACGGCTATGGGCGCACATGGGAAAAGGAAAAGGAAGTATTTCCTTTCGCGATCGCTTCAAATTCGGGTTATAAATTCACAATTCTGTCTTCAATCAAGTGTATGAAATGTAGAAAATAATGTGACAAGCGCATAATTTTAAACGTCAGTCGTAGCGCGTCTAAACATCGTTGGATCTTTGGCGAACGCCGGTAGATATGTGGGCGGTATGAAAGTCTGCTATTCCCCACTAGTCAGAGAGGAAAACCTCGGTGGAAGGTCCCCTCTGATCGGAAACAGCCAAACACTGAAGGCTTAGGCCTCAAGCAAAAACAGCCAGACGGAACGCTACATTTGCACGACAATAACAGGAAGACAATAACAGCACATGTGCGATTTGAAAAATAAATAGGATTGTAGAGACTAATTTAAGAAAATTTCAGGATGCAGCATGATGTAGGCTGTAAGGCTTAGGGCCATTGTTCATCATATGCAGAGTGAGGTAAATTAATACAAAACAAGTAGCATTTATGTAAAGTGAGGTAAATTGATACAAAACAAGTAACATTTTAAATTATTATCATTCATTAAAAATAATTAATAAAATTTTCTCTCAACTGGCAGTAAAGTGTGTTCTTCGAATGGAGTAAAACAAGGGCCGAACCAACACACCTTTTTATTTTAAAGAATGAAAAATGTTACCCATTCACAATAAGGCATTGGGGAAAATGAAAAGATATTCTGTCCAATTACCATTTACTCTGTACCTAGGCTATAGTAAACAATAATTCTGAATTTAGAGAATAGCCTAATCCCATGGGCTATCTTTGAAGTCACTGCGATTCTTGAGGAGAACTAGATTAAACAACGTGAGCGTAAACCTAGACCTTGACTAGGCCTATTAACTTCATCTCAGTGATGGCTCTTAATTGTAATCAAATATAATGATCACATTCTCGTCCGTGCAGCAGTGGGCCTAATGTTTCTTTTTTTTTTTTTTTTTTATCAGTAAACGGAATTCTTTAAATAAGAGAAACCTAAACGAAGCCGTTCCCGCTCTGCTTTTAAACCCACTCCTTCCACACCAGTGCCCTCAAGCGGCCGTCGACGTGCCCCCGACGAGTCCACGACGAACGGGCGTATGGCCGTTTAAAATTCACATTACGCATGAGTCACGGCTGTGATATAGATTGAAAATAGCTGTCAATCATTAATAAAACAATAATTTTATGCTACTCATACATTTTGTGAAAACGATAATCAACTGTTCAAGTTCTTGGCAGTCTATTGTCATTGTTGAGTCGGGAAGGCGCTGTTAGGGCCTGACGCCAGTTTATCCGTGTAGGCTACTTGGAATCGTGTGAACGTGAGGTGTAGAGAAGAGGGTGTACAATTTTGTCTTTTCACAACTTTTAGTGGTCTCCGTAACAATCTGTGGATACGCAAAGGTAGCAGACACACTCCTTGAGTCACTTTACTCGTCTGACGAGGCGTAACTTTCAGAAAACAAGACAAACTTATATAACCTAGACCTATAGGAATACCATTGCCAAAATCAAAACCATTGCTGTTTAATTTTTGTGTTTTTTTAATTAGCAATAAAGTGAACTAAAATGAAGGCAAGTAAAGGAAATAGGGGCCCGAAGGCCGTGCTCCCAAAGCCCAAAAGCTATGCTACAGTTTGCATCACGCCTATGGTCCTAAACCAAAGCCGTGATTCGGGCGGCTAAATGTGTCCTAAACTACATAAATTTCCCACTCATGTAAAGAGGCACGCTGTGTGCTTCTCATAGTCTCATCCAAAATACACCAACTCAACAAATTAACCAAAAAGTAAAAGCTAGAGTGTGGTGGCATATCAATGGATATTCCGTTGGCAAAAGACTTTTAAACAGCTTTAGAAGAATAGTCATGTCTAAGGCGCTTGAAATAACAAATAAGCCTCACCTTGGTTATAATCGCAAGGGACACGTTAAGAACAAGCTTTGGCTTTGGTTCGACTTTAAACTCTAAAACTGCAGTTCCTCTTAAATAGATGGAACTTTTCTATATGGTCCCGTAGGGGGCAGAGTCCCTTTATTTTATAACGCAAGTCCTGCGTCGATTTAAACTGCCCAGGCAAAAATTAAAAAACAATATGATGTTATTGCTATATTATTATATTATCACTTTCATTTCTATACAGATCAAGTCTTTTGACACCAATGTCCTCTACCTAAGCCTAACTGTCAAAAGTAAACGTTGCCTACATTTTGGCTGTTAACAACAATCATGACCCTTTTTTTTATTATTTATGAAATAATTGTGTCCTCCATTATGCTGGTAATACATTTAGCATTTGGCTTTATAATGGGTGTGGTTATGTTTAATTTTTTGCTGTAGCCAACTTTCTGCCCATTTTCTTTCTTGTCAACAGTCTAGCCTGCGCTGATGCAGGGGCGGGTAGAGGCAGGGTAGGTGGCTGGCTCGAGGTGGTAGGACGGGCAATAGGGAGGTGACTTCAACCTTTTCTAATAAACCTGAGCACTCTTAGGATGTACCAACAAAGACTCCCATAAAACAGAGGGGGCTCGACAATCACCAATATCAGAGAGGAGGAGCAGGAGAGGTTACCTCCTGTTGCGTCCGTTAATGTGCTATCTGGTTGCTTGTGAAAGTCAGAATACAACAGAGAATGGATGCGGGTAGTAACGCTTAATCTACAGCGAAATGATTTACGTGTCAATTGCACTATTTTTTTCGTGTGTGAAAGCACGACTTTTTAAAGCATCATCATACGTCAGTTTCACGATGTTGGCCCGAAGAAAATGGTTGGTGTAGAAGTGAAATGTCGTGTATTGTTTCCTACACCGGTCTTCAATTTTTAGTTTAACGAAAATGTTTTATAGGCTAGCTAGTTGGCTATTCGGTCATATCGGACTGGAAAGTGTGTTTCTGAGTTGTGGAGTGGTTTAAAATAAACCTGGAAACCTATTATACTTAAGCAAACTCCAAAAACATGCCTCGATGAAACAAATGCAAGATTTAGTCCCATAAAGTCGGTCCAAAATATTACTCGATGCCCTAGATACCATAATAACGAATTAACACACCGCTGTGTTGCATAGCCCATATAACCTACTGTACATCTATGGTAATCATATTGGGCAACATTGGAAATCATGATGGATGCTGCTAGCAATGACTCTGATGTTTCTTATAAACATCACCTGACCGCGACTGGAACCAGCTTTAATGTGCTTTGAAAGATCAACCACGACTTGTGCCCGTAGACCTACGAAGTTTCCTCGCATTCATTCTGTAATTGCAAAGTAGAGTGTCGCAAGTGTAGCGAGTAAATATTTACGCAAAGGAGTTACAGCGATTTTCTAGACTACCCCTTGATTACATTTGATACCATGTCGATACTGTCCCTTATATCTCTGTGAACATGTTTTCGACTTTCACCAGTCTTAAAGGAGACGTACACGCTTTTTCATCTGTTCCCCATGTGGTGCCCCACACTGCTCTCGCTGCTTGATTGAAACAGTAGGGTGTGCTTTTGTAGTTATGCCAGCCAAGATAGCAAAAGTCAGACCTCCGGTACGACCTTCTGAAACTTAAGCTATGTCGCTGAACATAGTGGTTAGTAATATCCCTGAAACTGCGTATCTTAAAATGTATAGCCCTAAGAAATATAATGAGATGGCACCTAATGAAAAAAAAACGGTTTTTATTTAAAATGTATATTTTTATAAATGTGATTGGTCTTGGATGCTGCTGCTAGTTTTAGGTGCAAGTGGGGGCTATATTTTACCAGAACCTAAAAGTAGATTACAGTGATATCTACTATAACAGCACAGGGAATATGTATCAGTTGTCAGTTGTGCTCTGGCGATATTCATCAATTTTGTATGTGCACATGTGTGCATTAAGTAGGTTATTTATATATGTGTGCATTATGTGATTATTTTATGCACAAAGCCTGATAGGGCATTGCTTTGAACAAGTGACCCAAGAATTATTAAAATGCAGGCTGTAGTGTGAACTCTTCGGAGCTTCGGGGTATGAAGTGGAGGAATAGGCCCTATTTTTATTTTCTTTAACTTCTTTTACTTTTTGTTAGGGACATTATTCATTTGCCACAGCCAAGTCGCTGGGATATATTGTTTTAGGTCTATAATTAAATTTTTTCCCTTGTGCGTAGTATGTAAGGCTTTAATGAACGTGGTCATCAGAAGTCAAGTTTAGGGAACAAATTACAGTCTACTTTTCTCCTCCGTTGCGGTATCTGTGTGAGCATAGCATGGTTTATCACAAAAAAAAGTCTTAAAATGAATACAGGATGTCTCGACTTTTCTTTTCTGAAAGTTAGACACTATTTAGACACTAATGTGCAAATCTCTAAGTTTATAAAATCCCACTAGGCTGTTATAAAAAACGAAATAAATGACATTGAGCAATATCAGTGGTGGGTTCAAATGTGATAAGGCTTGATAGAAAAAAAAAGTTTTTGGAAAGCACAGTGTGATCATAGGCTCATCAAAGGCTCCCAAGGACTAAATGTTGTGTTTGAGATACTGACGAATAGTTATAGCCTACAAGAACGTGACTTACACTCGTTGACATAGGCTAAATATTTAATGTAAGTAGCCTAGACAACAGTCAATCCAGAATTTTTCTTTTAGTAGGCTAGTAGGTACATAACAAAAACACGCATATGAGAGTCACTAGCTTCGTCTGGGCGTGTAATAAATCGACGTTAATCAGACGTTTTATTTGTAGGACAGACAGCTATTTCACACAAGTGCGCACGGCCTAACCAGGCTATTTATGCCAAGAATGCCAAGTGCACAGGACGCAAAGTTTGGGGCTAGTCTTTATGCATGAAATCAACAAGGATTAGGCAAATCTACTAAAATTATTGAATTATATTTTGAATTAATTCTTTTGAATTACAACTCGCTAATAAACACCAGATGACGTGTAATGTTAGTCCCTTCCATTTTGTTCAAGACAAATCCGCAACAGCATAACCCAAGATGGCCGCTGACGAATATGCTGGTTAGCCTACTTTAATTTTATACTGTGGTCAAGACAGCAAATTTCTCATCTTAGCTAAACTTCTAATAAATAATCTGTGAGTGCATGTATGGTGACCTTACAGATGTTTTTCTGCACTTGGTTCCTCTCTTAACATTTTGCCTATATTTTACCCTATATCCAAATGATGCTGATTATGGTTTTATAAAGAGGCTAAAGGAACTGATTAATAATTATAATCAGACATAATTTGTCTACCTATCACATTGGTAGTTCAATAAGTCATTAAGAATGACAGCTGACAGACTAGGTCCCATTTGTGTTGGTCACCATTTTTTTCTAAGTCGTAATCTATACATTTGTGGCAGGTAAAGGGCAATTGCCTGGATACTTCACAACATAAACTAAACTTCCTTTAATGAAGGCCTGACGGAAATATGATAAATCTTGCAGAGACTAAGATAAGTCTTTGATACAAGATTGTTTCAAATAAAATATGATAAGCTATTCTAATGGATTTAAAGAATTTAGTTGAGTTGTAATGCTGGAATGGACGTTTAGACTCCAGTACATGCAATGAAAAAAATAAATAATTAAGCCAGTCAAAGCCAAGTTAATGTCATTCACTTCATTCTTTGGAATTTCAAATATTTTTGGTTGTAAAAAAAATCTACACAATATCTACACTATTTTGGGAATGTGTTTTATAAAGTTAAAATCTACATGTTTCAGTTCTTACTTTCAGTTAGTCTTCAGTCTATCCGAAATGAACGACATAGCACAGCACATTTTTCGACAGAATAATGTGAGCTCAAGAGCCAAATCAAAGAACAGAGTTAGATCAACATAAATTAAGGCAGCGATACGCCAAAAAAATATATACCGATTGCTGACATGTGAGAAAGAAGAGACAACTCACCAATTAATGACTGAAAGAAACTGATTATAAAGGTGAAATCGTTTGCGATGCACTAACATTTTATAGGATATGATTGCTGTTAAATAGCTCGATTAATATAAAATGTTTAATTTGCCACGATTGTTGAATATTATTGTGAATTTAACAGCTATATGTGACTGAAGTGATCATAAGCTACCCTATTCTGCAATAACTATTCTCTTTGTGATTGATCAGCCTGAACTGGCGTAGCTTACACAGAACCAACCATTCTCCCCTGGCCATTTTTATGCACAATGGCTTATTATCACAAGGAAATGTAATAATAGTTTTGTCAAATTGTGTTGAGGGCAGCGAAAGTCGGATAGTGTTCCCCGCATTAGGATCACTTTTTGCGCGTGGAAAACGTCTTCCATCATCCGCGACTGCACGTTTAGCATGCCATTTAGGACTACGTCGACAGGTGCGGTAAAGGTGTTAGGGTAATCAATAGTCACAATATTGGCAACATCATACGTTATGCATTCGAAAGGTCGGTCTGTCCGTCTCTTGTCTCTCTCAGGTCAAAGCTCAGAATGGGCACTGCAAGCCACAAGGAAAGATTTTAAGGTCGTATGGACTTGCACAAACGCTGCGCAGCCTAAATCATAGTAAACCCAAAATGATTTTAATCTATATTTTCGAAGTCTTTCGTTTAAATACTTTTAAGCTACTTAAACTGCACAAGATCCTCCTTGACGGAATTATCACAAAGAGTCAAGGACACGTTCCTATGTTTCGGTCATATCTTAGGGCGTTTTCCGATACAATGCGGAAGATGTTAACTAAGTGCCAATATTAATTACTGAATTGAGTACCCATAACCATTTCAACTGTTTCGTGGCGACTATAACGTTAACGGGGATAACGTATAGCTACAGAGATGCACCAGCATGTCAGGCAGCTTAATAGAAGGTTCCACCTACCTACTACCTAACTTGCATTTTCATTAAAAATGCTTTCAACGCAAATGCATGTGTAGGGAGTAGCCTATATCACAGGTCTACAAGGCTATACCTGCTTGTATGAATACAGATGGTACCCTAGCAGAGAAGAGATCAAGACTGTAAGCCGAAGAAATGTAATAAATTCCATTCATAGTGTCAGCTGATCAAATCACGTGACTCGCTGTGGCGAGTTACTGGTACAAAATGGAGTTGTCTGAATCCGTGCAAAACGGTCTGCAATATCTTGCAGATTCGGCGAATTTTGACCTGAAAACCTTCACGGTATTTACGGAGTTAGCCTTTGGGAGCCTGGTCTCCCAATCTGAATCTGGTTTGGGTAAGAGCGCTAACCAAAGCTCTTTGTTTGGGGAATTTCCGGTATAACGTTATAGACTACTAGAGTCGGGGTGTGAAAACGTTCTACGCTATTTCTAACCAGTGTTTGTTCTGCTACAATGATGCGGGTGGGATGCAATATAATACTCTGGAAGACAAAATGTTGCATTAGGCGGGTAGCATGACGTCGAAGACGACTGTGTAAGAGATTAGGTTCTAGCATGAATGCTATGTGCTAGCTAACGTTATTTTTTCACCTCCATAATAAGGCTACAAGGGGAACGGAATGGAGAACCAGGGATTAATGTACAGCGGTACAAAACAACATTGCATGCAGATACGTTGTTTATAGGCAGATTATGTAGGATACAGCCGATTGGCGGTAGCCCAGTGGCTGGTGTTTTGGCTGTCACCTCTGCAGTTAACACATCTGGCTTCCTTTCACTCTACTTGATTGACTATAGGCTACTAACGTACGCAAACATGAACATGTATGTAATTTTCCTTCTTGTAGATCACCCACAACTGAAACGCATCGATCAAAGTATACTGAAGCATTGCCATATTGCCACTACAACTTTTATACTTGAATGCGTGAAGCAGAATGCTGACAGATCAACAATAAGGTAGGCTGTGACTTATTGCGTTTCAGTGGCAATACAATCATTTGCCTTGAATAAATGACAGTCCGTTTGGAATTATGCTTTGTGTTGTTATTGTAGCTCATGCCTAGAAGACGCTTCATTTGATGCTGAGAGGATAGACGTGCTGTACAGTTCGTACCAGGTGACTGTCTTGGAATACAAATTGGGATACATTCTTGCTATAGCCCTTGGGAAAATATTTACCTTACATGTTTTTATTGTCATCACAGCGCCATAAAAGGAGTCTGGAAAACCTTTTGGAGAGGCAAGTTGCATTGTTTTCACATTGGCAAGCAGCTTTAGTTTCGCTCACAGGTTTTGCCGACATGCGTGGTAAATAAAATAAGAGCAGTTTTACATGTTATCTACTAACAAACAAAACCACTCGTCTCAACACCTAGTTTATGCACAATTAAATTATTTGAAAGGTTTATTTATTTATTTTGTTTGCAACGCATGAGATCAGAAGCGTGCATAGAGGGTATTTCTTGAACAATAAGCCTCAGTATTTTTTGCTGATTTTTAGTATTTATTGCCGTGTTATACACTCATCCAAGGAAAGGTTATATGATCTACGACAATGATATGTTGGCCAGGGTATGTTTACTATTTTAATTGAATGTGTAGCCTACGTGTTTTACAGTATAGGGGGAAGTCCACCTCACATAACTGATGTGTTATGGCGACTAGACTACTGTATTAAGGTATGTTTGAGACTTTAACTGGCCCTTTTTAACAAATGACGTTGCTTATACTGTATTTGTTTCAACTAAATATTGTGTCCCACCTTTCAGAACAGTCATGTTCACAAGGTCAACCAGCCGTCCTATTTGATTACCTTTCATGTGGAGGTATGTATCTGATCGACAATAAATAGACTTTTCTTCGCAAAATTCAGGCCTTCACTAAGTGGTGTTCCATGTTTTAATAGAATGGTGGCAATGGAGAATCCTCGAAAGAAGTGGATTTTAATTGTACAATGGAGCAACTTCAGGTATTTCTCGGAACACACTAGGCCTCATAAAAGCAGTGTATTCTAAACGATTTGTTTCAGGGGAAATCTAAAAGACTGGGTCTAGACTGCTTCATTTGACATGAATGGATATATGAGCATGCTTTGGGCTGTGTAGTGTCCGTTGACGTGTTCTAAAACCTAAAAAGGTCACTTAACTCAATGGTATCATATAATATAATATAATATAATACCATATCATATGGTATCAAGATAAAACTTAATGTGACGAAGTTATCAATTTTTGTAATGATTGGTCTTTAAAAACGTGTCTGACTCGATATGTGCAACATACACAGATGCTGTCATTCATTGTGACTTATGTGGTTTATATGTATATTTTAATTTGTTTTCAGTTGTACTGTCAATTTGTATGTCGCTTATTCACGCAGAATGCCCGATAGCCTGCTAGTAGCCTAAATTTATTGCGGAACCTGTTCACTTAAAACTATGGTTTAAAACGAAACGATTTATTGACATAAGGTCTCTGGTGACTTTAGGGTCAATAGAACGTATTGCGAAAGACTTAACTCCAGATCACACAGCTTAATTGTTTTGTTATTTAACATCATACTGCCATTATGCTTTTGTTATAAGCGTAGTGTATGCGATATGTGTTTTTACAACAGGCCTTGTCTAAATGCGCCAGTAGTCACCGCCATATCAACTGTTGTATATAATTTCAGGATTTGGTGGGGAAGATGAAGGACGCTGCAAAAAGTTTGGAAAAAGCAACACAGGCATGAGCTCATCATGTTGTCTTGGCAAGCCACAAAAAAGCTTGAAAATATACATTTTTCCATCAATGCATTTTTCTTCATGACGCGCAGATGTATTTGCATTCAATATGTTGGTCAATATGTTGATTAATTCATCGTCATTGTTTTTAAAACAATGTTTTGTTATTAAATATTTTCTCAAACATCAAAGTTCTTGGTATTTCTGTCAGCACTGTGAAGCAATTAGACTGAGGCCTATTAGTTTGTTGATAATAATTTAAATCAAATGAAAACAGCACGGCTCCCAAATGTTTCATGTGTAGCCTATACACTGGCTTAGATATTTGGCTATACCAGCGACTTGTCTACTGATCAAACTTTCTGCAGAACAGGCTACTAAGGCAAAATACACTGGATGTCTTGTAACGTTAAGACTTGAAGTGAAATGCCTGTAGTATCTGAGCGATGAAGGCACTCGTGGGTAAAGGTCTTGATCATAAAGGGCAAAGAGCAAACCAGTCAATATCATACGCACAGCTGTGTACTGACGTTTGACGCATATGGCGGCATCTCTTACGCATGCCGCAGGCATCTGTGTAAATGGTCAATGTAATAGGATTCTTTAGCCTTAAAATAGCCTAATAATTTTGCTAATCTATATGATGTCATTATCATGAACTTTCACATCGGATTGGGTCTAACATCTATAAATGGGAGCTCTGATTTTGTATGGAAAACTATGATTGCGTAATTGTAAGTCTATGTATAATTTTTCATCTCGCGTAAAGTGTCGAATTTAAGTGCAGACTAAATAAGTAAAAATATGCACACACTCACTATTACACCGACACATATTCCCAGGCCACCCTTAAGGAAAAGACCACGTGATGCGCGGGGCGGTCGAACTACAAGCCATTTTGGGGACGGTGTCAGTTTCCACTGAGCCATCAGCGCAGCATTTTTCAAACGGCCAATTCAGACCGAAGCTCACACGGAACGTAGTCTTCCATGGTTATTCGGGCAAAGAAAGGACATAATCATTCGCTCTTCTGAACCATCCACTGTCCACAAGTGCAGACTGGGTGAAAATAGAGGGTTTTTCATTACGAAAATGAGCTCCGGTTTGGCTTACCCTTATTGCAATTGACAGCGTCTGCAGCTCTTTTCAAGATGGCCGCTTGGCTCGCATTCATTTTCTACTGATCGACTTCTAACTTTCATTGTCTGAACACCTTCAGTTTTCACGAGCCACACCACAGCTAACTGGTATGTATTATTCGTTATGTTCTCTTACCAACGAAGATTTATTGTTTTTATACGGACATAGTACGCCATTCTGTACATATTAGACTGCTACGTGTGCTGGATGCGAGGCTCTGTCTGGCGATCGCGCACCTATAGTGTTCATATCAGTGCGGTTTGAAATGTTTGTTCTGTTCTCGCGTAGGCTGTACTTTAATATTTAAGCATAAGGGGAATAGAAAAACGTTGTTTAACATATATGTATTCTTTTTTATGATGTATGTGGTTTGGCGATTGTTTTTGTTCAATAGATATTGATGGAACTAAGAGCTTCCAGCAAATTATGATCAAGACATGGTCAGACGTTCTAGATACTAACCTTCTAAACGTTATCACAGTCAATGAAGTATTGCCCTTTTGCCCCATTTTATAGAAATGCGATCTTTAGGGTCTTTTAAAGCGTTGGACGTCATCGTCTTTGACAGATGTTTACTTGAGATTATTTTATTAACTTAAGTTCATCCCCCGTCGACCTTGCGTTGACCGTACAGACATCTTCACATTTCAAACAAGGCAGTCTAAACTTTTTAATTGACTGTTGATGGGAAATTAATCCTGTGTGGTCTGCTAGAATGCATGTAAAAGATTCACGCGGTCTTACTCTAATGGTGCTAAGGTTTAAAACAGAATTATGATGTTTACCTTCGTGCGTGTTGAGCCTCTGCTGTTCTTCTGAGTGGGTAAATACATGTGCAGTGTATGGGATATCTTCCTCAGCTTTTACAGAAATGTCTACTTTAATTTATTAGTCTAGACATGCCTGTGTGATGGAGCATCCACGAATTTTCTTCTGTCAATTTACAGTATTTCATCAGAGTGGGTTTGCGCTTAGCTGAGTGAATGACAGTTGAGGTTTTCTGAGGTGAAGGTCGTCGTTGTGGTTCCTTGTAAAAAAACGCCAAGAAGGCTAAAGCCCACTTTATAGGTGAGTTCGCACAGAAATGCTGTAAATTTGGGCGCATATCTTTGCCATGGTTAATTGACTGCTTTCTAAGCTGTAGCCTATGTGTAATGACATTGTCATCGGTTCAGTGTTGTTAAAAAATCAGCGAAGAATGAGGCATCGATGAACGGTCACTCATCACAGTCTTTTGTATTTATGTGGTCTAATTATTTGACTGTCTTCTTCAGCTATAGTCCTATAATGCTCATGTCGTAGGGTATAGGCTACTGAAATATACATCGCTCTTCTTGGCCTTCATTGTATGGAAACGGTAGTCGGTGTTTAATACTTTGAATGTACACATGGAATGTCTCACTGATTTGACGCTGGCTTGGATAGTCTACCTGATCCAGTAGGCTATAGGAGTGTAGTTTAATATAGCCTACCACAACCCGTCTTTTTTTTCTGCTAACGGTCTAGAATGACCTGCCACATTAAACTGGAGGTCGGATGGCAAGGCAGCCATAGCCTAGCTGTCTTGGCAGTCAGTGAAAGCGATTGGTTGGCAAATATAGCCCGTGTGGTGTTTTGTTAAAGGTCTGAAGTGTCTCCAATAGTTGGTTCTTGTAGGCCTGTTTTAATGCGATATGGATGCGAAACATGTTTGTCATATGTAGTAGCCTAATTGCATCCTGACGGCCTTTAAATGCAGTCCTGTGTGCTCGATGATTATTTTATTCCGATGGAAACCAGCAACGCAATCAGCATTAGAACTATATGAATCACTAGTGTTGCCTGTCATCTTCCTCACTAATCTGACACATTTGGGGGGAAAACTGTCAGATATGAGAGAGAGAGCATAGAACTGTTGAACTATCTGTCAAGCCTATATCAGTGTAAACACGAGGCTTCGAGGTCAATAACCAGGAACAAGGGTGCATCTTTGATGTTAGGGGTTTAATCTATGCTTTGTACGCCCTTTAAACATCTCCCAATTCTGTCAAACCCAAATCCATACGTAATTTAAATGCCCGTCTGGGCGATGCCACGCCGTTGCATAATCAAATGACAATTTCGGGTTTCATGTAGCCGTGCCTTGCATATTTTTTGAGAGCCTTAATTTACGACCTTGGCATCACGCCAGACCGTACTGCCCAAGTTGCTATAGAAACGGTAAGAATTTCCATGTGTTTCTTATTTTTTTTCTCGTCCAAGTAATGAAGGTAGCCTTCACACATACAGACCGGTAGACATGCATAGCCTACAGTGACTCAACGTTTTCACCGTTGTTTCCGCTCTGTTGATGCGGTCTGCGTTATTAGAAACATTAGGCTACAATCACTGTGTAGCCTACATAGATAGGCTTCCATGGTGACCAGTTTTGAACGTAGATAGGTGACCATTGTGGTATAGCCTATCCTAATGTTTAACTTGGACAATGAAATGACTGGATAACAACATCTCACCCATAACCGTGGGTACCTTCACTCATGTCAATAGTGGCAATGACAAAGTAACCTAGACCAGTGTACCAAAATACTTTTTTTAAATTGTATTGTAGAATGGCCCTTTGAAAAAGTTCTGTTTCATGGGGGATCCCCCATCCTGTCAAGTTTGAGAACCCCTAAACTAGACTATGTGTTTTACTTAGTGTGCCATTTTTAACACATAACTGCCTTTAGCAGTTCTAAAATCTTAGGACTCTGGGATTCTTTGGTCTTCATTGTTAAATTGTCTCCTGCATTTGAAAAAATGCCAGGACTGTTTTTCAGCATCTTCCACTTTTTTTTTTCCTTCCGGTAGGAGTTTTGTAAGGCTATGCAAGTATGCATCGGACTACCAGAATCAAGATCACAGAACTTAACCCTCACTTGATGTGTGTGCTTTGTGGTGGATATTTCATAGATGCAACAACCATCATTGAATGCTTGCATTCATGTAAGTGAGCTATTCAGACCAGCACATTATAGAGCTTCAGCTGTAAGTTTGTGTAACATTAGGTTAATTTCATACCTTTTTTTTTACTGTATCCAGTCTGTAAAATGTGCATTGTTCGTTACCTGGAAACCAGCAAGTACTGCCCCATATGTGACGTCCAGGTTCACAAGACAAAACCTCTTCTGAATATTCGGTAGGTGAACACCCACATCTAACATAGGTAGCTATGCTAGTTTCTAACTGTTGTGAACAACAATGTCTTAGAACCCTCCATTTATGAAAGAAGAGTTTCAAAAAAAATTACTAAAATAATGGTGATGGGATGGCAATTTGCTTTGGTCTAGGTCTGACAAAACACTCCAAGACATTGTGTACAAGTTAGTGCCTGGGCTCTTTAAAAGTAAGTTGATCAAGTCTTTCTTTCTTCAATCAGAACCATTCTTTTATGAGAGACTGATCCTATGCACATATTTTTCAGATGAAATGAAACGAAGGAGAGATTTCTATGCCGCACATCCCTCAGTAGATGGTACGTCCCTCCTCCAAGAACATACAAACATGTACATCAAACATTAGACGGCTCTACCGTACCTCATACATGGTCACATTTCTTGCAGTTAGCTTGTTGAACAGAAAGTTATACTCACTCATCTTCATTTCTTCTCTGTTGTTAAAGCCACCAACGGGTCAAATGAAGACCGTGGAGAGGTTGCAGATGAAGATAAGAGAATAATCACTGATGACGAGATCATAAGTCTCTCTATCGAGTTCTTCAACCCCAAGTATGTGTCTGTGCATGTGCACTGTATTGCTCATGTGTGTTGGAGTGGCAGTGTTTTGTGCTTGTTTGTGCTTTGCTATGTCTACGTGTCACATTGCTAGAACCAGAACTAATATGCATGTTTGCCCTGGTTAAACAGCAGAGTACTGTCATGTTTGTTGCATGTTAAACTGTGCATATTCTAATGCTGATTTAAAAAAAAAAAAATAACACACACACACACACACACACACACACACACACGTACATGCTTACATACCAACACGAGTATAACTTGAAATGTATGTCCCGAACTATGACCTATATGTTAATCTTTATGAATGGCACAGGTCCAGAATACAGAGTGGTGTTGAGGATAAAAGCTCTAAGGAGGAGGTATGAAAATCTGTATTTCTCAAAACAACAGCCACATCTGGATAAGATTTTGTCCTTGGACAATAACAGCTACTTCTTTTTCTAATCAAGTTTTTATTCTTCCTATGATGTTTGCTTTCAAGTCTGAAAAAAAATTATTAATTTGTTAATTTTGTTAGCATTGAATGTATTTTTTTCTTTGCACAGGTCAATAATAAGAGATATTTGCAGTGCCCGGCAGCAATGACTGTTATGCATCTGAGAAAATTTCTTAGAAGCAAGATGGACATACCGTGCACTTTTCAGGTGCGTAATGAATCATACTGTAAACTTGCATTGAAGTAAATTTAAAACTTTTTTTACCTGTGCTTTATCTATAAGCAGTTTTTTTAGTGTACTACTGTACATACTGGTCATACTGTTTTATCCTCTAGGTTGAAGTAATGTACGAAGATGAGCCATTAAAAGATTACTACACATTAATGGACATTGCCTACATCTATACCTGGAGAAGGGTAAGAAGGGTTTTTTTTTTATTCTTCATGGCCTGCTGGTTTTAGTTTCATATCCAGGAAATGGGCAAGTTTAAGAGCACTTTGCCCAGATGGCAATTCAGAGTAGACAATATTATGTTGTAAGTGTTTGCTCAACCAACCAAGTGTTTGCTTGACTAACAGCAAGGACATTTCAGAACCTTGGATTAATTACATTTGTAAAGTGTTTACCACTCTGTCATTACTTTCCTTGAAATGTAAAAATTGTTCATTTCTCCACTTTCCAGAATGGACCTCTGCCATTGAAGTATCGTGTTCGACCGAACTGTAAGAAGATAAAGATCAGTCACCCTCAGGAGGGTCCCAACAATAATGCTGTCCGATCTGAGAGCGACTCGGCCAGTGACAAAGCCAACAGTCCGGTTGCAGACGTGCCCTCAACCTCCTCGCCTCTGTCAAGTCCCAAACCCAGTGCCAACCCCAACCCGAATCCTAACCCAAGCCCCAGCCCTGGATCCAGCACCCCTGCACCATCCTCGCTGGCTGCACACGTTCCCTTCCCCCACGTCCCCAACAGTGTCAATGGCTCTTCACAAGGCTGCACCCCCAGTCGACAGTATTCCTTTGGAAGCAAAGTGCGGAAAGGCTCACTCAACGGGTCCTCCACGTCATCAGGATAATGCATTGATGAACTGCACCCTCCTCCCCCTCCCTGACACATCAACTTTGCCCTGCCAACACCAGGCCTCTTGTTCGCAGTCATGCCACCGTAGTTCCATTGTAGATATTCTTTTTATTCTTGGTTGTTGTCGTTTATATATGACTATGTAAGATTTGTATGTTGAACGTAGTAAGTGCAAGACATTTCATCTGGAATGTTGTTGGATTTTTTTTTTATTTCAATGTTGGCTTGCAGATGAAGACTTTGCCCATGATGGGCTACACTCAAGCATTCGTTTAGATTTTTGGAATAACTCTATACTCATAACAAAGTATGAGAGAACTGTTTCTTTACATAAATGACTGATGAATAACTTTTTTATATATTTTTACTTTTTGGTCTTGGTTTTTTCTTAAAGCTGAAATCAAAATGTTACTTGCCTGTACTGAGTGCATATTTCAATGTCCATTTTTAATGAGAAGCATGATACACTTAGAATAGGCTGCATTTGAGTTTAGTTTGCCTATTTAAACATTCCATGTTTATTTAGCCTGCATTTTTAAAAACTGTCTAGTGGCACTCAAGTGATGCCTGAAGTTTTTAAATTGATAAAATTATGTTCTGGTTTTGGCCTCTCAAAGAAAAATGTTGAAAAAAAGTCTGTTTGGGATTTTAGCCTAGAAAAAAAATGACACCTATAATTTGCTGTTCTTCAGCAGGATGGCATATCTCAAGTGTAAAATATAAAGACAGAAGTTTCAAAGAGGTCAACCTCTACAACCATGTATATATTATATGCATATTTAATAAGCATTGACATCTAATGTTCAGAGTTTGGAAAGTTTGCAGCAAGAGGAAGCCAAGTATGAAGCTCGGATATCATCCTCCATTTGGCTGTTTTGATGTCTTCAGTGTTCAACATATTTGTATCAGTCAATTGTATTGACCACCGTTGTATTGTGACTGTTGCACAGTATAAAACATCTAAATAAAACATTTTATGCTTTGACTCCGTTTGACTCCCAGTTTTATCTCACTCATCACTTCCCAATGACAAATAGCAATTATTTTCCGCTATAGTCCGGTTGACATCTGGAACTTTACAGAACGGATTGCTGTTAATGCAATCCTTCAAGATTTACGTCAGCAACATATGAGGACTGACAGCTTCAGTGCCGATTTGAAGAGGGGATCCGTGTTAATTTTTTTAACATAGCCTACAGTCTGCTTTCCGACCTTTCCTATAGCTGAGTAACTTGATTGAGTGCGGTGAAAACGGCACGAATGCGAATCACAGTGATTATATTCACAGAAATATAAAAGTAAACAGTTGCTTGATGTGTGATCCTTGAGAGATAAATATAGCTAATATAGGTTAATTATTGCCATCCATTTTGAACAAGCCGCGTTTAAAAATAGGACAAACAATTTCAGATGTCCCCCAGTTTACATTCTTGAAGACGGTCAAAATCCGTGTAAACTTGTAAATAGCCTACTTGTACGGTCAAAAGAGGTCATAAACTTTATTTAAAATCACATTCTCTTCTGATGTTTGATATAAAAAATAAAGTGACATTTGGCTACGGACGTCAGCATTTAAATCGGCATATTAATAGCCCATTCATCATTTATTATTTCACATTTCACTTTCGTGGGCCATTTGTCTTTCGGATTGCGTACAGCAATAGACTTGTCGGCTCCAGTATAGTGGACAGCGTTCTTATAAACATCTTATAAACACTGATCTTTTAGCACCCTTGGCACCTGCATTTAAATATAAATCAAGGCGACCCGGACATGTAACAGAAGTGAATGGCCCCAATATGAGCGGCAACGTAGAAGGCAGCATCCTACTACCGAATCCTACTTCAAACTTGAGGAGCAGGGTTGTCAATGTCAAGCCAGCAATCTTTCCAAAAAACATTTAACGACCATTCCACTTTACATTTTCTTTTTTAATTCTACATGAACGGATCTCGTTTAGAGTGCCAGAAAGGTCAGCGTAAGTAATAGACAATTAAAACAATTAGCCTAATAAAAATCGGCAAGGCAAGACTGATTTAAAAAAAACGTAGTTGAACTTTGACATGCAATAAACTGTTGCAAATAGTCCAACACTCAATCTATCACGGGTTCCACACACTGCTTGAGGCAGCGTTACTTTTAAAGACAGTCTTCTTTGCTGAAGTTAATCTGTGATGAGGTTTAGTAAAATATTTTAAACTGAGCTATCAATAGGCACACCCCTGTTTAATCTGCGAATGAAGAAAAATTCAGCAATCTAGGTTCCTAGATTGCCCCTATTACCTAATTTCATTTTTCATCAGTGCATTGCACTGTACATATTCCCTGTATTCCGACGGTTGCGTTAGTCCACCAAGAAGATATTGATCATTTATTCTGTGCTGCGCCTTATAACATACATTTCCAAAACAATCCCTACGTGTTTAACATTCTAATCCGAAACTGTCAAAGCGTTCGGTCTGCCTGCTTGATGCAACAAAATGTAACAAATGTATCACCTCGAGCGGATGGAATCTATCAATGAATGTAACAATGTTGCAACCTATATGCCGCCCGGCGAAAAAATGGATAGCTACCATAATTAATGAAAATCATTAGGAAATATTTGAAACATGCGGAAATAAAAAAATACAGCTAAACCAAACAATACAGATATAACTCGTATATTATGGACTTTGTCATACACTAACAGAAATTTTTCACGAGTTAACTTGATAGCGGCAAATAAATGACCACAACACAGCTGCCGGCTGTACTCTACCGGTGTGGAAAGTTACGAAAATCAATCAACACACAACATTTTCGAAAAACTACTGCACACTCCCATCTGACTTCTTATGTGCATAAATCAAGTCTGTTACATACAGATATGTCCTGATCAAAGATTCTAGAGCGCTACGCTCTAAATTCTTTGGTCATGATTTTCAGACGTCGAAAAATAAGCACTTCCGGTTGGTTGCCAAGGAAACGATGAAACGCCAAACCAAACGACGCACCACAACATTGGGAGGGCATTCGAAATCGCCCCTTCTCAAAAGCACGATATATATTATTATTGTATACGTGAGATTTTTGTTGTTTCTGCAAATATGAGCCAACGGCAAGTTTTGCAGGGTAAGCAAATACCGTATAAGAGAAAATCCCTATGAGATAAAATCCACCCAAATAATGTAAGGCTAACATAAGGCTATATTTTTAATGTCAACGTAAGGTACCTAGCTCTCGATATCAGACATTATACTAAACGTTCAGGATTTCCTCTCTCCTTAAACACATTGCTCAGTTATGCAAATTTATCCTATATAGTGTTTGAACAGTACCAGAAGTCGAGAACACAATTCGTTCAAGCTGTCGCGGAGCTTGCAACAAGACCGCAAAATATTGAAACTTTGCAAAATGCAGGTGAGTGGGCTGATTTGCTGTATGGTATACATAGTCTACATATGTATTTAGATATGTTTCTATCTATGAATATACTAGCTTGGCTTGCATCCATTAGCAGAGCATGAAATATTTTCTGCTATTATCCAGCTATTGACATTTTTGTCATTCGCCTATTTTGTCGGTGCATTCATAAATGCAGTCATTATAGCTATTAATTCAGACTGAGGTATTTTAAAGGTAGACTGTTGGTTTGTGTTTTAATTTAATTTCACTAATATGCCATGCAAATGACTGAATTTGTGTTCAGGTAGGTTGAGTGTTTGCTTCTTCTTCCTCATTTCACTGTAAGTTCATACTTTATTTGGCTTAGGTGTAATGTCCCTTTTGAGGCCTCTTCTGTTGGATCCAGTCCCAACTATTCAGCAGACAGCAGCCCTTGCGCTTGGCAGGCTTGCCAACCACAACGATGACCTGGCTGAGGCAATCGTGAGGGGAGATATTCTCCCCCAGCTTGTGTACTCCTTGGCTGAGCAGAATGTAAGAGTTTTTCGTAGCCCTAACCTGCCAGGGCTGGTGTTTAGTTTCAGGAGATTGAGGTGCCTTTGTTCTGTTCAGTGTCAAGTCTTTTCAACTGAACTGGACTTTGTAGCACAGTATGTTCTTTTACTTTAAAAGGGAAATGGATGCTTAGACATTTTGTAAAATGGCCACAGGTGTAATGTGAGCTGAAAAAAGGAAAACGTAAGTTTCAGTTGCACAGTAAGTTTGGTATTCAGTTGTACAGTAAGGCTTTTGGAAGTGTTTGTGACAAATAAACTCTGATGCCCTGATCTGGGCTATGCTGAAATAAATGTCAATAGCCCCATTTATACTTTGGGCCTTTAGCCCAGGAACTTTAGCCCAGAGTAGCACCAGGGCTAGAGTTCCTGATGGGTTTATACTGCAGTGGACCAAGTGGTTTACTGACAAAAATTAAAAAGATGCAACATTCCATGAGCAGATAAAAAAAACTCTGTAAGCGTAGTAACAATTGATTATGATGTTTAAGCACCAGGGCTTGGGCTGTGGCCCTGACAGTTGAGGTGGGCCTGTTGTCAGGACAACAGTTCCAGGATTAGCCCTGTTTTTGCCCAGCCCTATCTAGTATAAACTCCTACCTGGGCTGGGCTTAAGTTCAAGCACCAAGTATAAACGGGGCTGTTGTTATTCACGATGCAATATATCTTGGCTCTTGTCCCTGTTGACGGAAGCTTTGTCCCAGTTCTCACACACTCTAGTCTAGCAACTGAGTCTTCTTAACAGAAGTGGGCTGCTTGTCACTCAGATCCTTTAGTTCAGTCACAGCTTATTTTCCCATGCACAGCTTTTCCCCTGCTAACCAGACATTCTTGTCAAAACTATGGCACGACGTTTTCAACTGGGGAGAAAGGAGGGAAATCAGTGAATGAATTTTTTTCCCTCTCTATTCTTTCTCTCTCATTTACTTTCTCTTATTCTTACTACTCTCTCTCTCTCTCTCTCTCTCTCTCTCTCTCTCTCTCTCTCTCTCCATAGTACCCATCCCCCACTTCATGTTTGGCTATTTTCTTTCACTCTACAGCTGCCAATTATGCCACACTCTTGCAAATCCATCTCAATGGCACAATGCCTACATCCCTTTGGAAGGGCAAATTCTGGCACACTGGCCTTCCTACTGCCTTTTTTCTGTATCCCTTCATCATCAGTTTGCATACTGTACACTCCTTGTGTGAACACCCCCTCTCCTGCCTTCTTGCACCTCCCCTCTTTGTCCATAGAGATTTTACAAGAAGGCAGCCGCCTTCGTTCTCCGCGCCGTAGCCAGGCACTCCCCGGAGTTGGCCCAGGCTGTGGTGGACTGTGGAGCCCTGGAGGCTCTTGTCATCTCTCTGGAGGAGTTTGACCCAGGGGTTAAAGAGGCTGCAGCCTGGGCTCTGGGTTACATCGCTCGTCACAATGGAGGTATGAAACCACTACCATCACCACAACGTGACACCAGAAAATTCTGTGAGCAGTGTTTTGTGAGTTAAATTGAGTTAAATCAAACTCCTTATAATGTACAGTTACCAGGACTGGTTAGTGCAGGGAACCACAGCATTGGAAGTCACCATACTTATATCTGTGTACTGTTAATTTGTTGTTATCCATATTTTGGAAGCTTAAATATTACCATATTGGCTTTGTTCCTTTGAGAATTTTAGATTTTTATACTTTTGCTACAACCAGAGTTGTCCCAGGCAGTTGTGGATGCTGGTGCTGTACCTCTGTTGGTGCTGTGCATCCAGGAACCAGAGATTGTTCTGAAGCGTATTGCTGCCTCAGCCCTCAGTGACATTGCAAAGCACTCCCCCGAGCTGGCTCAGACTGTGGTCGACACCGGAGCCGTAGCTCACTTGGCGCAGATGATTTTGAACCCTGACGCCAAACTCAAGGTCAGTTATAATCCAGCTATAAACCAATTATAATAGAGTTGTAATCCAGTTATAATCCTGTATCTAGTCCTAGGATAGTACAGGGGTGGACAAACGTTTTGACTCGTGGGCCACAATCGGTTATAAAATTTGATAAAGGGGCCGTGCCAGGAGCAGATAGATGTAGCGTTTGTGTGAAGTAATATCAAAAACCAATGTAAAGGCTATTATATTTCACAGTTTTGACCTTTAATAGGTAGTAAAGCATGGCTATGCAAGGCTTTTTTTTTCAATGCATTTATTAACAGCAGTTTGCAGACATTGAAGGGAAAATACCAAATAAAGGTTTAATAATGTTATTTAATAGAATTTTGAAAGGTTCGGCGGGCCGAATTAAAAAGCCAAACATCCCCCAGGCTTTAGTTTGCCAAAACCTGGGCTAGTATGTAACAGTTTGTTTATTTACCACATGTCTGAATCAGCATCCCTGATCAGTAAAAGAATGATCTAAAAAGTTTGTCAGATATTGTTTTCTGTCTTTTACTCTTCTTCTTTGTTTAATTCTCATGTAGCAATAACCACCATATTTGTGTGGCAATAAAGTATGTATGTTTAAACCATAGTTTCTAGCAAATCTGATGCCCATCATAACCATTTTGCTATGTGTGCACCAACTTCCATTCTGCTCCACAGAGAGAAGTGTTTTCAGCCTTGGGCCAGATCTCCAAACACTCCGTGGATCTGGCAGAGCTGGTGGTGGAGGCCGAGATCTTTCCAGCTGTGTTGGCCTGCCTCCGTGACCCGGATGAGTATGTGCGGAGGAACGTCACCACGCTGATGCGGGAGATCACCAAGCACACGCCCGAGGTAGGCTACCCTCACCACCCCCACAATCCCTCGTCTCGTCGCAGAACACACTTTGTGGAGCCAGGAGATAACTGGAGCTACTCCCAAGAGCTTTGGCTTGATGAGATGTAGTACTGTGTTATAGTAATACAGACAAGTGCTTTCTTTGTTCCTGTTCTGTAAACAATATCATTCGTATCTGTTATTTATCACAGACCACACAAAAAAAAAAAAAAAAAAAAGAGAAGGAACAACCTTGCAAAGCACTTATGCGTCACATCACCCATCACATGGGTTTAACTGTGCTGCTGTCTGGCTTGGTTCTGCTTTGTCTCCTTCTCTCTCTCTCTGTCTTTGCCTGGACACACTTGATGTATATTATATTTATAATGTGGACGCAGTAGATGTAGCTTAACTTACATGGTGCATACCAAAGGAGACTCAAATTTATTTATTGGTGCATCATACAGAGCTTTTCCTAAATGCCTTTATTTATTCTATCTTAATGTCTCTCTCTCTCTCACACACACACACATACACACACTCTCTCACTTTTTCCCTCTCTCTCCCTGCATTGTCTGTAGTTGTCCTTGTGTAAAGCTGTTGTTCACATGGGTCTGGTTTGTTGTTTCCCAATCAGTTGTCCCAGTTGATGGTGAACTCTGGCGGCATAGCAGCTGTCATCGATTACCTCGGGGATTGCAAGGGGGCCATGCGTCTGCCAGGCATTATGATGCTGGGATACGTGGCAGCTCACTCTGAGAATCTTGCCATGGCTGTCATTGTGTCCAAGGTTGGTCAAACACGCTCAGACTGCTAATGTGGCTGTCAGGCACGTGCCGTTTTTACATTAGGAGCCAATGTTGTGATAACAGTGATGAAACTTAGCTTAGCTCCTTCAGAGCATGCTCTGTGAAACTGTTTTTAGTTCCTTTCTTTTTTATATATATATGTATATATCAATCAGCATGATTTTGAATTTAAGGACATCGTAAGCCCCTCTTGATTGTACAAATGCAGACATTACACAATAAATTGATTCAAAGTCTGTGGTCATTTAGTGTTTAGTTTAGAGCCCAAAAAAACCCACAATGTAATCAAATAATTGTGAACATATGTAAGTTCATTCTGGAAATATTGTTGTTTGTAAGTAAACATAAAGTGGAGTCTATTGGTGAGGCAAATATCTTTTTGATTCAGTCAAAAACATATTTGCCTCAGTATGTAATTGCCCCAAGTCAAATTGTCCCAAAAAGTCCCAAGTCAAATGTCAAACACAACACAAATGTTTAGACTCAGATTATTTTAACTGTAAAACATCTCTGTTACAGTAACTGAGCTACCTGTAACTCATCTTGGTAGTGATTTGACATTTACATATCATTTATTAACTTTGAATAAATGTATACTAAATTAATAAAGTTTACTTAACCGAAAATATATCTGAGTCTACCTATGTGCTTTCTGATGCTCTTTTTTGTACCTGTATAGACTGTATCTGTTGCTTACCTCAGTATTCTTATAGCACTTTTAGTGAACTCTCTAAACCTGTGGCTGATGAATTGAGTGTGTGTGTGTGTGTGTGTGTGTGTGTGTGTGTGTGTGCCTATGTGTGTGTGTTTGTGTGTGCCTGTGTGTGTGTGTGTGTGTGTGTGTGTGTGTGTGTGTGTGTGAGTGTGTGTGTGTGTGTGTGTATGTGTGTGTGTGTGTGTGTGTGTGTGTGCACGCTGGTAGGGGGTGCCCCAGTTGGCCATCTGCCTGAGTGAGGAGCCAGAGGACCATATCAAGGCGGCCACGGCCTGGTCTTTGGGTCAGGTGGGCCGTCACACCCCCGAGCATGCCCGCACTGTAGCAGCAGCCAACATACTGCCCAAGCTCCTGGCACTCTACATGGACACAGAAAGTTCAGATGATCTTCAGGTCAAGGTGCAAACATTGATAACTATAATAACCACATTTTATCGCCCTGGCTTGGTCATTCAGAGAGTTTGCAAGAAGATGGAAACACGGTTGTTTTGCATCTCTCACAACTAAATTAATGATTTGGTTGGATTTTTTTCAACACGATTGAAACCCCCGGGGAATCACCTTTTTATTCCGGAAAGTTTGGTCATGACATCAGGTCTATTCTCATGCTCTGAAATTCTTGTGACAAAACAACAACAAAAATAAAACTCTGTTCCAGCTAATTCTTAAGCTCCACTTCCTCTTCTACTGTCTCTCTCCACACCCACCAATCTCTCTCTCTCTCTCTCTCTCTCTCTCTCTCTCTTTCTCACACACACACACACACACACACACACAGGCTAAGAAAGCACTGAAGAGTATCCTGCAGAAGTGCACCCATCTGCCTGCATTGGAGCCTCTGCTCTATGACGTGCCGAGCAACATCCTCAAGCACGTCGTGTGCCAGTTTAGCAAGGTAACTTTTTGCACATTGCATGCAAGGTCATGCATGGAGATCTCTTGTTAATCTAGAATATTGCACTAAACTGGAACTCAGGTGTGGGCTCTGAAGGTAAAGATTTGGAAATTGATAAGATATGTTGTGCCTTTTCAAATTTGTGATGACTCAATGACTCAGTTTAAAGCATGGTTTATACCACACACAATCAAACTAACAACATCTCACAAATTAACCTGCTGTATTTTTCTTTTACATTAAGGTATGTTTGAAATGGGTTTTTAAATGATTTCTGTAGATAGTGTAGGCCAAAACCTTTTTGAGTACAGATGCTAAAATGACTGACCAATTGTCACTTTCGGTAGGTCCTCCCTCATGACAGCAAGGCCAGACGCCTATTTGTTACCAGCGGGGGACTGAAGAAAGTGCAGGAGATCAAAGCAGATACAGGCTCTGCTCTCCAGGAGTACATCAACTCCATAAACAACTGCTACCCAGAGGAGATTGTCAGGTGTGTGCTTGATGGCTTTCACATTCTGCATGATGAATTGCAGTGACCACTGAAATAATGAGCATCTGCAAATTAATTCACTCTTACGGATACTGACTGAGTCTATGAAAAGGCTTTTCACTAAAACAAGTATGCCACTAAAACTCACACTGCAAAATCTATGTAGGCTAGCATTCAGTCAGTGCGGTGAATCTTGTAGTGATATAATGATGGCAAATTGTGTTCACAGGTACTACTCCCCAGGTTATTCTGAGACGCTGCTGGAGAGGATTGAGCAGTTTCAGCCAGCATAAAATGCTCATCTCATCAAAAAATATAAGAAATCACCATGGAAACTTTATGGTTTTATGAATTATGGTTGAAAATTAAATGTCATCCTTTAGCAATGATTTTTTGTTATTGCCCATCTGGCTGAGTCTTGTTCCTGTAGTTGAATAGGGAATGTGCCTGTAGCTAATAGGGAACTAAAAATCCTAAAACAAGTTTAAGACGCGTTGAAATGCTTCGCATTGTTGCTGGCGAGCGTCGCCAGAGAAGGCCTTGACTGCAGCGTTGCTGTTTATTAGCAAGGGTTGCTTTCCTTTACTGCCCCCTGACGGTAATTTTTTGCTAAACGTGCTGGAAAACAGCTGTACGGCATATGGTAAACTGTTTATTGTTTCGAACCTGGCTGTTCTCATAATTCTATCATTTTTTATTAGACCACCCGAATGTGGTTAGCTACACTTAGATGCATTTAATTGGCAAACTGAAAATAAAATGGATTGCAATAGTGATCTGACGCAGTGACAGACTATCGATCATACTAATTTAAAACTAACCTATCGCTCCCTGGTCACCGTTTCACATCTTGTAAAGATTTAGACCGATCTACAATCAGTTTAAACATGTTGGTTAATGTAGTCTATTTCTGTTGTTGTGATGTAGTGCAATGGTTTAAACGACAGTATATATCATATAGGATATCACTTCATTATTGGCATCGACCTTTTTGAACACCTCAATCTAAGCAGTAGCATAGGGTGGCCGGTAGGATCATCATCGAGTCGGAATGCACATTAAGGGTGGCATTGGATTCACAGCCTAATCAATCCCATGCGTAACTGCTCTCAAATCTTGAAATGATTAATGCCCCAACTGTAGCCATGGGCATTTTTACAGATCTTTGAGATGAGTAGCATATGTTGTGTGCCAATAGAGAAATGGCATTTTCTTTGCCCAGCAGATTAGCTTTTGTTGTGATGAGCTGTTAGGACATAAAGGCTGGTGGAACGCATGCGTTCTGTGATCTTCAAATAATACAGTTTATTCGTTTTTTTTGTGAACTATTAAAGCTGAGTGCGTCAATGACCCAGTATTTTGTAATCAATATTCACTATGAAGTATAAGAATAAACTCTCACAATTCATCTCCTTGTAAAATCATTCTCTGGTGATAGATTATTATGTGGTCAGAGACCTACAAGTGTGTGTGTGTTTTTCTTTCTGTATTACAACGTAAACTATAGGCAGACATAATGAGTATGATTATTTATACATTATGTAAAACAGTCCAGGTCCAGTCCAGAAAAATCAGAAAAATAGTTGAAAATGTGAAAAATATATATATATATTTTATTTCAAAATAATAATTTAAAACGAGTTGAGAAAGAGGTGGCCCATAAAAAAACCTGCCACGGCATATTTTAGTAGGCTTATTAAAGAAAGACATTATTTTCTAATTATGGAAGCCGTCTTGATGCAAATCTATCTGAAATGGGCAATCTGCGGGTCACATTCTCAATGAAGAAAAAGTGGCAGATGATAGCAATAGGGGGCGCAGAATATCTGGTCACCTGGCTGCCGTCTGCGTCATTGGTGCCTCAGGTTGAAACAGTTTCATGCGGTTTTCTATGCAAGACCATGTTGACAATAACTCGTTTGCCTAACAATGCATTTCCTTTCAGCAACAGACCTTTAAGTGTAACTCAGAAAGAGATATGTTCTGCACTTTTGTCATCCACTTTGCCTTTAGGCTTCTCTGACCCAAACCATTGTCAGTCCACTTCTCATGTTATCCATCACAGTGAAATGCAGAGGCAACCCCTTTTCGACAACCGTCAACACAGAGCGTTTTGGCAGAGCTACCAGCTTTCTCTTTTGGAATTCACCCGTTGGCTGGGTCAGCACTTGCTACGCTTGACTGGGTCACTAACACCCTGTTCATACCCCCAGACCCGAACTTCCATTTCTCATACAGCTTGACGTTGTTCCTTTGATTGGCGACTTTGAAGTTAACAGAGAAATCAAATACTAAAACAACCTTGACACGCGATCAGTCAGCTTCCGTCGACAGCTCCTCTGCGGCTTGCGCTTTTCACCTGAGCATTTTCTACTTCGGAGGATTTCTTGCAGAAGCCCACTAATCCTCTTCGATATGTGTGTGACCATCGTAAATGTATTATAAAAACGTAAAAAAAATGCATACAGAAATTTAGAAATTTTAAGTCTGTTTATACACCAACAACTAAATTTTATACACCTCAGAGATCCTATCATAATCACGCAAATATTTCAGCTAACAAGCTGTTGTTTGCTTTGGACAAGGTGAAGCCAGCTAATCTAATCTACTTTAATAGACTAATATGTAAAGCGAACATTAGAAATCTTATCAAAAGAGAATAATAAAACAAATGAAAAGTCATCGTGCAACAATTCAGACTTCCACCGACAGTTTACGTTTGTCCGATTTGGAAAGTGTAAAATGAATGAAGGATGAGATGAAGTTTGTTAGAGTAAATATTTCTCAGATGTTTTGGGAATTTTATGTAGGCCTATAGCCTAGATCAAAATATGATAACAGAATTCTATCAGGCTTTCTTCTGTGGTAAATCATGGACATGGATCACCACGGTGGTGGTTTTAGGAGTTTGTTTTACTAGTATGTCTTAAGTTCATCAACTGAATTGAAGTGTTGGCTATAAACTTGCTGAGACGACACATGCTTTTAATTCATGCAGTGTGCCATTTCCAATTAAAGTGTTTCTTCGTGAAAAACAGCAGTCCAATCTCTCGGATGAATTATACATTGGAATGTCAAAAAGTGGTTGTAGGCTATTGGTTGGGAGGTCATGGGCCAGGGGAACTGCAACCAAGACATTGTCTTTCACCCCTTCCAAGGTAGCCTTTAGGCTCCTCGTGGCATCCATGAAATGTTGACTTGTGAAGATCAATTCTGCATTGTTTTAAATAAAGTTGAGTAACAAGTAAAGACTTCTCACACTGTCATTCAAGTCGTTTCTTCTCATTTTCTATTTGCGTAATTGGGCTACATGCCTTGCTGGCTCTTCATATTTGCGTCTGCAAATTGATTTAAATGGTTACACAAAAAAGTCGAGATTGATTCAGACGTATGAGATTAATTCGAAATTGTTAGGCTTTGTTTCCTAAGGCCCGACTGGACAATAGCATACAGGTCATAGGCATTGAATGCACAGACCTAGCCTCATTTCTCGCCTACTCTTGAAATTCACACTCACTGTATCCAAGGCACAAAAGAAAGAAGATCTTCAGCTATATCTTAAGTAGCGTAGGGTTTACGCATGCAGGTAAAATGCTTCTCTGGTTCTTTTTCGGAATGGTTGCGACGCTTACATCAGGGCACGGCTCAAAAATGGGTGAGTAGCCTTCTACCACAATTGACCTCTACCAACTTTGAGAGAAATGTGGTAAATGTCGAAAACACTGTGAAAAAATGTGTTCGTAAAGTTGAGAATGTTCTGAATCCAGAAATACATAAGAAATAATTAGGCCTGAACAATTTGTCATTATAAATGTTTTTATTCTGCTTGTTAATGGCCGGGTTGACCAGTTTAGGAAAGCAGGTGTAGGCCTACTACAAGGTTTATGTGACAATAATGGACCAACATCAGCACAGCATAGCTATTCTGTTTGATTCATTCTCTGTGAGGAGACGACTTAGGCCTGCTCAGGGATATGAAATGGCCATAGCGTTCTTTTCGTGATAGTCTTTTTTTTCTCTTTTATAACACAACTTTTCTTTTAGCTGTGAGGATATATACTGAGAAGGAGGCTTATGCCACCGGCAAACAAGTAACCTTTATGGCATTAACGGAGGAGCCAGATCCTCTGGTCTTCCTGTGGGATTTTGGGGACAACCAACCTGTCAGAACAGCCTTTAGATCTTTTGCTAAAAAATTCAATTATGCTAAAAGGTGAGTTGCCATTAAAAATACTGTATGATCACTGTGCAGTATTTTCTAGTAATTTTTGGTTTTATATCTAAAGCGAGTGTCTTTCCATTCTCAGGTACAATGTCTCCGTGAGAGTTTTCAGCGGACTTGAAACTACAGTGTCGGATGTTTATGCTGTGATTGTTCAGAGGCCTGTGAAACCCATTAATCTTCAGTTTCAGAGATCAGTTCTTGTGAACACAACTGTGGATTTCAAGTGCAGAGTTGGAGCAGGGAGTGATGTGACTTATTTTTGGAACTTTGGTGATGGAATCGCCCAACATGGTCGGGTGAATGAAAAGCATATATTTGACAGGTTTGTATGCCATTTCATATACTGAATAATGTGACAAAAAAGTCATATCAAACAAGGGATGTTTTAATTTTTGCAAAAATCTAACCCTATCATTTCCCATTCTTTCTATTCCAGACCAGGGGAGTTTGTGGTCAAGGTGACAATCCACAATCTAGTAAGCTCTGCCTCTTTGGATGGTCACATATTTGTCACAAGAGAGCACTGTCTGGCCCCACCAGTAAAGAACATGGGTCCAGCCAAAATTCAGGTAGTTGTAGGGTTGTACCACACAAACCTAAGCACTGCTTTACAATGCAGATGTCTATGAGATGGTACATTTTCTCCTTAACCAGCTTCTAGGGGTGGGCAATATAGACGATATATACCGTATGCAATATGCATTTGGCCAATGAGATTTTGGGTCATATCGGCATACCGTGATAGGCTCATTCCGTGTGAACTCAACCATGTGAAAAAATGTTGACCTGTAGCTTCACCTTATTGATAGCACCGTTTCATTCTTACAACGCAACTGTGTAAGAGCCTATAAATTGAACAGCTACTGCCTGACACAAATGCAGCTTACCAGTTTACTTCTGTGTGAATTGGAGTGTCCAATATAAACACCTCCGAACGACGACTAAACAACTGTTGTACATATTGACTTTATGCTATGGTAACCATTAAGAAACTGTTATGCTGTAAGTTACATACCAAAGTATACCGTGATATATATCATCTACCGTCTATGGTTCAAAATATATCGCAATATAAATTTTAGGCTATATCGCCACCCCTACCAGCTTCTACTCTATATGACCTTGCACAATGTGTAGAAAATGGGACGGATGCTATTTGTGCTCTCTTCAGGTGCTGCGCCATCAACCTGTGAGTCTGGCCGTCACGTACGAGGAAGCAAAGATTAAGTGTAATGTGTCCCAGGGTCTGCAGTACAGATGGGTGGTCTACAACTCCAGTGGAAGGGAAATTCATCTGGCTTCAGTTGAAACCCACAGACAAAACATAGAGCTCCCAGCTTTCCTTCTGCATTATGGAATGCACAAAGCCATAGCTAAGGTAAGAAGACACCAGTACTGTCATTGATGATTACTAGTGTTTTTGTTGTTGTTTTGTTGTTGTTTTTGTCATAGTGTTTTTCACTAAAGCGATGTGCACAAGCACATTTGGCACCTTGAAGTGGAAAATTTAAATCAATTTAGAAGCCTCTTGCCTCATCCTGCTTTTTCTGTCCACAGGTTCAGATAATTGGAAGTGTTGTGTACAGTAATTATACTGTCTGTGTCGAGGTGTTGCCCAGCCTCCCCATTAGTATCATCCAGGGAGCCACAAACCTCTTCATCAGTCGCCATGACAACACCTTAATCACCCTGAATGGAGAGCAATCACATGACCCTGATTTCCCTCAGAATCCAGTAAGGTAAGACAGCATTGCAGCCACACTACAACACAGCCATTAAAAGGGAAAACAACTTGTTCCAGGTCCATGATTATAACCATATTTACAATAAATGAAAATCTTGCTATATAGGCCATCTTTCATTTTTTTTTTTTTATATTTGCCTTTTAGTCATGAAACATACTGAACATATTCATAGCTCAAGCTTTTTTGGTTTCATTTTTGTTTTCAGCCACAGTTGGCACTGCAGACCGGTGAGCAGGATAGAAGGGCCGTGTTTCAGAGAGCATGTCCCTGCATCCCTCCCAGCGCTGGTCTTCCCAGTGAGTGACGTGAATCCCACATTCGACCAGTTTAGATTCACTCTGACTGTCCAAAGCAGAGGCCACTCTTCCACATCACAGGTGTTTGTTACAGTCACACCAAACACAAAGTGGTAGGTCAGATCTGCGTCCTCTACAACCTCCTTACAATGTCTCATTCTGTCGTCTTAAAAACATTTTCTTTGCCTCAGGAACCTGGTAATTAAATGTGGTCACTGTCATGGAAATGGAGTGAACTGGAATGAACAGTTTTTCGCTGAAGCGTTTATTGAGAAAGAGACCTTTGTCCCAGAGGATGTTACATTCTCTTGGAACCTGTACCTAGTGAACGCTACCAGTGAAGTCCTCAGTGAAGGTAAGAGGATGACAAGTCTCTTTAGTGTTTGCTGGCTTGGCCTTCAAAAACATGTCAAATAGAAAATATGTTTAAAAGAAAAAGCCAAAAAAAGGGGAACACTTTCCAGGTTAAAAAATCTAAAAGAGTAAAAATATGGACCTCATTGGTGCAAACACAGCTTTGAGGCACACACCTGTTAACAATATAAAAAGCCTGCATGACCTAATGAAATCAAAAGATTGCTGCAATGAAAATATTATTGTTTAAACATCCTGTCCTTATTACTGTCTCTTTTCCTAGTCCCATTCTGCAGTGCTGTTGATCAAGGCACACCTGCAAAAATCATTGAGAGTCTAAATTCCACCCAAGAACAACTGGAGCTTGACGAGGATGAGTCATCCTCAGATGACCTTCATTTTGCAGGCTCCTCAGTGTCATCATTTCAAAGCAACCCAATTTCCTCTTTCCACGATATCCCAGATTTTCTCCCCAAGTCTATTAACTTACAGGAGTACCACGATGCCAAACAGTCACATTCCTCTAGCGGCAGTGGTACACATGTGCCCGCTGATGGACTGGCACCTCAGGACACCACTGTGGTCTCACCTCCCCTCTTTTATGAAGATTATGAGGATACTGAGGGTAAAAGAGGGGAGCTCTTTTACCCACTGGGGGTAAGAGATGAGGATACTGAGACACTGGTGAGCCGGCCTAGATGGAGCAAAAGAACACAACCTGAGAAAGCACCGATACTGCACTTAGATCAGCCTGATGAAGTGAACCGACGAGCAGGTGATGTCAAACAGGAATGAAGAGATGCATGAAATGTTTTTTCCTTTTAATCTTAGAATCAGAGCAGTTATATTTTGAACAAAGTGATGTTTGATGAAAACATTTGAGGAAAAGGATGTAATGTTTAAACTAAACATAGAATATATCGATCAGACATACAAAGGCATTTCTTCTGTGCATATTTTTCAGGCTGTGCTGTCATTAAATGGGTACAGAATCTGAGACGGTCTCATCTTCTGTTTCTTTAGACTGCCATTGATGATCTTACTAGTGAATGTGCTGTTGATGTCTTCAACATACAGAGAATGCAGCAGATCTGGCCATGATCAATAGGGCTGATCCACACCTCTCTGAGCTTCCTGGGATCTTTGAGGATAGAGACAGTGCTGCCCATGCTGAAAGTGACACCAACCCGTCAATGACCCCAGAACACAGCGAGGGACCTGGAGAGACAGGTGAGACCACAGGTGACACCAAAGACATCTCAAAGATCTCTCAGCTTCCTTTAGAGGCCATCTGTTACAACAATATTTTACACCTTTTGTGAACAGAGATTTAAATACTTGTATAAATTAAAATTATGTTTAAGGACTGATCTAGAAAAAAGTGTATAACAAATTAAATGTATCTTGGCTTCCAGATCTATTTTTGCCAGGATACAGTGATTACATTGAGGCAGAGGAGATATCAAGTGGTCCTTTCTTCATCGCAGGTAAAATATTGGAAGAGTTTAATTTAATAAGACATGTACCAGTACAGTATTTAACAAGTG
>JAGFZM010000034.1:1385769-1403908 GCA_017657215.1 Limnothrissa miodon | reverse complement strand
GGATCATCTGCAGGAAGACCAACAGGTAGCACAAGTGATTAAAAGCACGACCACCATCATTTCAGATCAAAAAAATAATCTAATGTGTTTTTATATTTCAAAACAAGACATTTATTTCTTACCTCCGTACATGTGTTTTTATGGATTTATGTGTTGATGTAGGCTGGGAAATTGAAGACAAAGACCTTGAGTTTGAGCCTGACTATCCTGAGGAGAGTTATTTAACGGACTTAAAGCGCCCTGGTCTGACAGTAGAAGAGAAGACTCTACTAGACCTGGAGAGAGAGCTTATTGACCCCGTGCTGTTTCAGTCTTACACTGTGGCAGGCATGTTGGAAAATTATTACAATGCAACCATTATGTTTCATTACTCTCAGAAGGGGAGGCATATGGAAATTTTTGATTGTCTGTGTTTAAAAAATATGTTATACCTACTTTGATTGGATTCTTTTCTGACAGAGATACTTTTGTGTTTCCTATCAGGTATCACTTCATCTGTTCTCAGAATAAAATCTTACTCACTGAGACCAGACAGCCTCTACATGCTAACAGTGACTGCAAGTAAGACCAGTTGAAAAATACAGTCAAGCTTTATTGTCAGATTTTAGCGTTCTGCCTGTGAAGGGTAAATATTTTTGAGAAAAAAATTAAGAAGTATTTTCTGCCCAAAGAAAAAGATTGTAAATGATTTAATCACACTGATGCAGTGACTGCACATAATCAGTCTTGTGATTGTTTAATTAATTGATTAATTAACACAGTCATATTATAAATTTTTTGTTGTTGTTCCTCTATGTCAGGTGAGCAACAGACAGCAGTGGGGAAATCCCAGCTGTTCTTCCGAACCCAGCCAGCCCCTGTGGGAGTGGCATGTCTGATCCAACCCAGCCAAGGACTGGAGATCCTCACAGACTTTAGTGTGTTCTGTGCATCTGGAAAAGAGGTGCGCTAGCTCGGACGCTAAAATATGTAGTTGCTCAGCATGTTGAAGTATTGCCCTGAGTTATTATGTTTGAAAAAAGCTGTCTAAACACCTGGAAAATTCATATGGTACTGCTTTTGATTTAGGTTATTTGTGATACTAATAAACTCATATATTTTAAACTTAAAACTTTATATTTTTACCAGGATCTACTTTATCAGTTCAGTTATTCCGTTGGCAAGGGCCATGCAGTAGTTCTTTATGAGGGCCGAGACTTCCAGCATTACTTCCATCTACCAGCCGGAGCGCCGGAAAATGACTATAAAGGTATCACATTCAGGGATATATTTTCCAGTTCATAACATGAGGAAATACAGTGATGTCAATCACAAAACAACATTTGTTGTATCTGTCTCTTACAGTTACCATCTTTACCGTGATCAAGAACAAATATGGGACTATGACTAAACCGTGTCCAGCTACTGTCAAGGTTCTCCCCAGTTTCCAGAGAAACGTTCTGGCAACTCATGCCCCTGAACGGGACCTGTAAGATAATTCATGATCAGCCTTTCCAGTCATTTAGAAACAAACTGATGCCATCTCTATCTTTGTTCCCTGCATGTGACTCTGACACTCCTCATTGGTTCCTCAGACTCGTCTACACGACGCAGACCCTCCCTGGGCTCCTGCAGACAGACAGCGCCAGAGACGCCCATAACTCCATCTCCCAACTGAGTGCAGTGCTCAGGAGATTGAGTCAGGACCCCATGTCCTCTCCGGAGCTGCTGGGGGTCACCCACAGTGCTCTTGTGTCTGCACTCTGTCAACTGGCTCCCTTAGATGAGGTGAGAGTTCACTCCGCGTTTCAGCCGTCAAACAGTAAATGAGAATCATGGTTCTGACACTAACTTGATAGCAACACTCAAAAAAATAGACCTCACCAAAACATTCTAGAGAGTTCTCAAGAAACCTTGGACACAACCTCAACAATCAGAACTACAGTCTTGGTGCAATGTAACTTACAGTAAATAGGCACTAAAAATGTTGCAGAATGTGCTACACATATCTGGACCACTAAATCAACATAATTGATAAACGAATTGCTTTAACACACAGAAATCACAGAAATAATGTGCAAGGTTATCAAGGGTACAAATTAGTAATGTAGCCAATATTTGTGTGCAGAATGTTTATACATCATTGCAATTCTGAGCTGTGATATTTATATTCGGACTGAGGAGATAACAGGAGATGTTGTTCAACAGAGATCACTGACCCGAAACATCATAATCTTGAAAGGTCTCATGGTGATCACAGACCAAGTGAGTAGTCCATGGTGTTTGATTTATTTGTCCCTTTAAAAAAAACGTCCCAACATGATCATCATAGTTCTTGATCATTGGTGCCTTTTAGTAATGAAGCAAACAACAAGTATGTAACTACACTGATATACGGATGCAGACAATGTCTCTGATAATTATGAATGTTATTATTAATGTTTATGAACTCTCATAGATCTGTTTTTGTTCCAGGTGACTTTGGTCAGTGCTAAACTGGTTTCCAGGCACATTCAGGACATATCTGAGATGTTTTCAAATGAGCCTGAATCTGGTGCTTTTCCATCAGTGGAGAAGTCTCTGCTGTCTGCGTTATTCACTGTTCTTTCTCACATCTTGAATGCTGCACATCGTTTCTCCAAGGAAGGCATTGATCTCACCTCTGATGTCCTTTTCACAATCACAGATCTGTCTCTGGTATAGTAGACTCACTCTGACCTCTTCCAAGCTCTGAGAAAAAATATCACAGAACAACTCCTATTCATTCTGTCACGTGAAACCAAAATGAAAGGTGCTTAGTCAACTTTAAAGTTGGTTTGACTAGCATGAATGTTTGTCACACGAAGAATATCTTTGCTCAGTGTGCATCTCATTTAGTGCTGTTTATTCACACTTCTTCCTGTATTCAACATTCTCACGTCTCCCTGGAACGCAGAAACACATCCTATCAAGCAGCGCTTCGGAGTGCTTCCTGAATTCCAGCATCTTGGAAATAAAGACAGGGAGACATAACCACCCCGCTATCAATCACTTCCGTATAGGCCCAGTGATGTTTTACCATCCTGTGGGAATGGACACTTTCGCCACAGGTCTCAGAGGTGGATCGAATTTCTGTTTGATCTCCCAACTCTGGTATTTTAAACAGAATCCATATTACTGGGGCCAAACACCTGTACAGGTGAGATTGTCGAATTGCCTAATAGTTTTTGGCTGTACTTATGCACTGTCTATGCGAAATCTGATTGATTTGGCTTAATGTGTTGTAGGTGACTGGAGATGTGGCTGAGCTAAGACTGTACAATTGCACCACCTGGAGGAAGATCAGAGTACAGCACTTAAAGTCTCCATTGTCTATTGAATTCAAAAGAAAGTCAGCCAATGTATGGAATATATATATTTTTTATCTATTTGGGGGTTAAATAATAAAGTAATATTTATTTTTATATTTATTTATTAATTCCATAATTATGTACATTTTGTCAATTCTTTAATTATTCTTTACATTATTTGTTGAATGTTGCACAGTAGAAAAATAATCCTCCAAGAATCTCTTTGAATTGTTCTCTGCTTAGCAGAACCTCAGTGCTGTGGAGTTCACACTGACACACAGTCTGGTGAATGTCCACCACTTCAACGTGACTTCAGAGCTTCACAAGCAGGCCATCCAAGTGGTGGTAGAGTTTCAACGGCCCACTAACCGCACATTTCCCATCATGTTCCTCTTCAGGTCTCGCCCATTTTTGCCAACTCTCATGTGTTCTAAAGAACCCATCTACACACTATAGACACTAGCTATCTAGAAGTGCATACCAAAGTTATTCACATTTACAGTATATTTACTTTCATTGTTTACCTCACCAGGATGTCAGAGCGACCTACCCCTGAGATAAATAGGATAAAGAAGATTTATCACTGGAATGGAAACACTGTTCATATCTTTCTCCCTCCACACTATTTGCATGGTTGGCATGAATTCTTCTCATTTAATGTACATGTACCTCTAGTCATTTAGTCCACCACTGGTGGACTTGGTGGTGGACTAAACAAATGTTTATCCCAGGCTCGTTTGTAATTTAGAAATCTCACAAATTTGAACATTTCTTTTTTATTTAGAGCCTTTCGTATAAAGAGCCTCTCACAAATCTGTGTCTAGTATATTGAATTGATATATATATATTGTTGTGATGTTTCAGATGGCGACACCGGTTTTGTGTCAGTCCTGAGTGCCCTCTCCTCCAAGAATAAGTATGTTGCCTTGGCTGTGAAGTACACACTACGGATTGAATCTGTGCACTGCCTGTCTTGGAATGGAGGGAGAGAGTGGACAAACGAAGGCTGTGTAGCACAACCAGGATCATCCCACCTGAAAATCAACTGCAGGTATCATATACGGCAAACGATTTCTTAGAGTTCCTTGGAGGTCTATCATTGCATGATAAAATATGAGTAATCTAGGTGTTCCAGGCAGAAAAAAAAAATGATTTTTTAAAGTAATGGTGGCTTCTCATACAGATTTTATTCTCATGATACAATTTAGATTTGCCAGAGACAACTGCTCCCTTCCACTGTAGTCTGGTCTTTGATAGTCCCGAAGGGCCTGTTTGAAGGAACTGCATCTGTGATAGCAATCTGTCTGTGCTCCACTGCTGGTTCAATTCAATTTGACTCATTTCGTTTTTAATTTTGATGTGACATTTGATAAATCCCTACTCAGTTGCAGGCACCTCGCCCCGCTTACAGTGGCATACCAAGCTGTGCAGAGCCAAGTTGATGCTACTGAGTACACCGCGTAAGCCAAGCCAGTTGCCCTGAGCTAAATAAATACTGATAAATGTTATAAATGCATATGTTATGCATATATTAAAAGCATATATTTTATGATTTCTGTAGCACTTCAGATGACCAACCGCCAAACTAACTCAGCTTCTCATAGACACATCCTGATTCTATTTCTTATTTGGCAGAGGTTCCAATAACTTTGTCCTGAGCTGGGTGACTGCGCTCTCCCTCGTTGTCTACGTTTTGACGCTTGTTGTGTGTAAGCGTGCTGATGGCCCTCGTGGACCCAGCAAGGCCCCTCACGTACTGCCAGACTGCAAGCCTCTAGACCAGCAGCTGTACTCTGTCACCATTGACACAGGCCTGCGCTCCCGCACCAACATGACAGCCAAGGTATTGTTCATGTCGCTCCCTAAAGACATGCAAATGGAAGCCTGCTGGGCCAGATGTTAGCTGCATACTTTATGTGGCGAGGAGGAGGCTGTGGTAGCGCCAGCCGGCACAGATCAGATCTGTCTCCCTACACACATTTGACATTGTTTGGATAATTGTAAATTTGTTAGCGAGTTTTGTTTTTTTTAAATAGGCCTATTTGTATAATTGGATATTTGTATTTTATGGCCTCAATGTTTATTCACAGTGAGTGTTTTGCCCACAAGGATGTTTATTAATTGCCATCCTCTGTCTTTTGTCTGTTTATGTGCACTGACAGAATTAGTTAAAAAAATTATCAGTATACTCTACTGGTGCATCTATTTAATCTGTACAACCCATAGACTGTATATAATAACCGTCTATGGTATAACCACGGAATTTGTTTAATTTTTTGGCTTTTTAATCTGTATAACCACAGAATTTATTCAATATATTTTTTGTTATTGTGATTGGTTTAAGTGTATATTAATGATGAATTGTAAATGTCAGGTTTATCTTGTGCTGTACGGGGAGGATGGCGTGTCGGAGGCTAAAGAGCTATCCATCCCAGAGGGGCCCCTTTTCACAAGGAATTCTAAAGAAACCTTTATTCTCAGGTACCTATTAAATTGTGTTATTTTTAATACAATATACCTTTTAACCAGATTTTTTATAAATATATAAAACCTATAAACCTCAAAAAACTCTAAACACTTTTTTTGTAGGAATAATTTGTCAGAAACAAAACAACACAGAACGCAGAACAGAGAACTTTAGGCACGTCCAGTGAGGTTCTTTTTTCATTTAGTCAGCAAGTACAGATGAGCATTGGCTTCTCGCCGCCTGCACAGCATGCCGCATCTCTATATGAACAACACACGCCAAACAAATATTTATCCCCGGCTCCTCCCCCAGACTTCTCTGTCTGTTTGTTCAGGGTCCAGCACATCTACATCAAAAAGATCACTTTTCTGTGCACCGAAGGCAGCTAGGATTATTATTCATTGAGTGAGTGCGCCACCCCTTCCCGACAGTACGGCTGAGAGCCTGGGACCCATCTGGATGGTGCATCTCTGGCACAACAACGCTGGCCCGTCACCCAGCTGGTACGTCAGGCACGTGCTGGTGAGGGAGCTGCAGGGCCTGAGCAGCTGGTTCTTCCTCGGGGAGTGCTGGTTGGCCGTCGACGAGGAGGATGGGAAGGTGGAGAAGAAACTCATGGTTTGCAAACACGGACTCGGGTTCAGAAAGGTGATCAAGACTGACTTGTTTGACATGACTGACATACTGACTTGTGTTTTGTTTTGTTTAGTTTAGTTTATTTTTTGTCACGGGAGTGATGTGGAGGAAATGCGACCTGAACACAGAATTATTAGAGAATAACTGATCAGAAATATACATTAATTATAGATAAAATATCAATTTATTATTTTAGTTTATTTAATACTTGCATTACAGTATGTTTAGTACAGTGTTTAGTATTTAGAAATATTTAAAAAAAAATATTCGTGCCACAAATGTACTTTTTTTTTTAAATAAAACTGATCAAACTTGTTAGAGCAAGAAGTAAAAAAGTTTATTGCGGAATGCTGTAACAAATAATCATGAACATGTTTAAATTTGTGTCCTTGTGAACAAAACTATCTGTTCTTTTGTGTGACTGATCTGAGCTCTCTCTCTGATGAGTGTGTGTGTTTGTGTGTGCGTTGTGGACAGCTCCTCTACACGAAACTGACTGAGTACCTTGAGGACTTCCACCCCTGGCTCTCTGTGTATAGCTGTCCTCCCCACAGCACATTCACTCGTGTCCAACGCCTGACCGTGTGTCTGCTGCTTCAGCTGGGCACCATGTGTGCCAGTGCGCTCCTGATGCGCAACCAGCACGACCCGGTGGGCCAACATTCACATTGACATACAGAACCATAAAGAGGTCCACTCACAGTTACATTGGCATGCTCATAAAGACTGGATAGCTCTTTAGAAGAGAAGGGGAAGTGTCCTCTCCTCTCTCCAAATCTGTACCATGTATCCCTTTGCACAAGGTTTAGGTCATGGTGGCTCTGTGAAAATGTATTGAATGTCTTTTCATTTACTTCCTTTCTTTTCCTCTTTTCTTTTTTCTGTCTTTCTTTCAGTATTTTTCTTTCTTTTTGTTTTAAACTAATTCCTTCATGGATGTTTGTGTTTTGGATTTCTGGTGAGGACCTTCAGAACTCTTTGGAGCAGGGGCTGACTGACGTTTCCATGGTGACAGGAGTTCTAAGTGCGCTCTCGGTGCTGCCTGTGGGGTGTCTGATCTCACTCCTCTTCCGCCTCGGACAGGTCAGAATTTTCCCCCTGACAGTCCATCATCTGTCGCAATTAACATCCCGTGTTGACACTGACACATTTCCCTTGTTGGTAATACTTACTGGCCCTAAAAACTAGAAGAATATTGGAAAAAATATATAATAGATTTTGTTGAAAACAAATCTATTGAATTTCTTTCTTTTGAAATTTTCTGTGAACCAAAGGTGATGCAACTGTAAAATTACCTGATTTTTGTCATGTCTCTATATTGGATTAGCAGCTGAAATTGGATTAGTCTGCTGAAATCAAGCTTTAAAATCAAAGCTTGTCATCAGTGATTTTTTGAAGTTGCCACTAAGTTTCTTATTTCTGACACCATGCTGCTAAAGTGTCTGTTTATTGGTTGTGCTCTTGAATTTTAAACAGCCAGACAAGTCGATGAGATCACCTGGAACTTTAATCAAAGATCATTCTGAAGAAGGTAGATTTTTGTCATTATTTACTTCTGAGGATTGCTGATATTTGGAAAAGAACATTAAAAAAAAACTTTACTTTGGTCTCAACAGCTCATCAAGAAACCCTCAGTGAGGGTTTTTGTGACCCTCGGATGATAGAAGCCAATCAGTCGCTGGCTCAAGGGGCTTGGAGTTACAGATATGAGGTTAGACATAACAACTTTAGAGATACAAGATGAGAAATACAACCACAGAGATGTTAAAGATTATCTTGTTGTGTGTCTCCAAACAGCACAGTGGCAGTGCAGATTCAGTACATACCCACAAGAGGGCGCTAGGAACACCCAATTCCATCTTAATAAGCTTTGACAGAAGCAAAGTTTTCAGTGAGAACTTCAATGACAGCCTGCAAAGCCTTCAAAACAACCCCTCAGAAGGTAGAAGACATCCATTCTCCTCTAACAGATTTCTATGTAGATACATCATTTATTCTTTTTCTTGGTTTGTTTTCCTCAGAGCAAGGCTCTTCAGTTGAGCCGTCACCTCTACCAGGGTGGTGTCTTTATGTGACCTGGTCTGCCTGCATGTGCCTTTGCGTTACTTCAGCCGTGTTGACTGTAATTCTTGGTCTAAAGTATGTTCCCTTAATAAATTATAAAAATACAATGATGTTTATTGGAGAAAAACAGGCATTACAGTCTTTTGTTAAACATCTCATCTCACGTAGGTTCAGTCCTTCTAAGAGTCTGCTGTGGATGTACTCTCTCTTCTTCTCATTCATCATCAGTGCTTTTGTCATTCATTCAACTCTGGTAAAAAACAGTTTACTGTTAAAAGTCTTTCACTGAAATCAGTTTGTTTCACATTTTCCTTTTCCTGTACTTGAAAAATCATTTAAACCAACATGGTATTAGAACTTGCAAACATTGACTGGAAATGTCACTGCTCACTTCAGTGAAGTAGGATTCAATTATTTTCACTTTATTACACAGATCTTCATGGTGGCTGTGATTGTTACTGTGCGGTATCGTAACAGAGGTGATTTCTTTGATGCCTCAAGTCAGGCCAAGTCTACAATGGAAGCTTGCAAATACTGGGCACAATATGGAAGACATTCAGTGCTCAGTCTTCATAAGCAGTCAGCGGTCAGATCCACCTACGTTGACACGGTATTACCACAGTCCTATATTAATGCTATAGGTGACAATGTTGCATGACAGATGACTCTGAACTTGTACCACAATATGTAGATGTCAAAAGCCCATTGTAAACGTTCAGAGTCAGCCAGTGAATGCAATGCTTTTGTACCATATCCAATATGAACCACTATTTGTACTGATTTTGTCAAACTTCATCATCTATGAGGTTGATACATGTGGAATGCAATGCATCTCTTCTCCTTATTATTTTTTTTCTGAGATCATTATTTGATTCTTATGATCAGTTGTGTTCATTAAAAAGCATAGAACACAGTACATTGCACAAAAAATATTGTATAACAGAAACAAATAAAAGTCCTATGTAATTTTACTCTATCAAACTGTTTTGTATGCTAACTGTGTTGTCTTGAACGGAAAGGCAGTCCAAGCTCGCCAGAGGGCCCGGTACCTTCGTCTTGTTCGTCCTCCGTGCCCAGATCTGCTGAGACACACTTGCAAGCAGCTGAGGAAGACCACACTCATACGCAAATTTCTCAGGTCAGACGCCTTCCCTCATCCCAGCAAATCAATATTTTAGTACCAGCTCATTATATCAATAATTAAACGTTATACCATGTTAATAATTTATCTGTTCACTATAACTGAAGTCAAGAGTCGTATTAGTGCAATTTTGTGTGTTTGAATTCACAGTCAGGTGTCACTCTACATTATAGTGTTAGTCTTGCTACTGTTTGTGGCTAACGGGAAATCATTCCACAGTCAGTATCAACTGACTCAAGCCATCAAGACACAGCTTACAAGGTACTAGAACAAATGTAATTTTTGATGAAATATGTTTCTTGTATTTGTCACAATCCAACAATTGTGGAAAATCTGTAATTGTGTTTTTTATATTATGCTGCCATGCAGAGGTCCATTCAAACATTTTCAAAGTGTTAAAGATCACCAGGACTGGTGGAACTGGACATCAAGTATCATGTCAGCAGTGTTGCACAACAATCCTCAGAACAACGGGGATCAATCAGGACCAATCAAAGTATAGTGTATCTTTTGCACAAGAAGGAAACTGCTCACTGCTTCATTTGAATATATCTGGTTTATGTTCCTCAAAAATGTATCAGCTGTCAGTTTCTGAAATGCTTGATTTACTTTGGTGATTTTATTTTGTGGTGGCAGAGTGTAGCGGAAACAAACATCCTCATTGGTGAACCGAGTCTGAGAAAAACAGAGGCAGCCATTAACTTAACCTATCCGGTAAATAGATGTGACTAATGTTAATGTTTACTTGCTACACACTTGTGAGAGTATATTCACCTGCTGAAAATCCTTTGACTGAATTTCCCTCACGGTATCAAAAAGAGTATAATTCTCTCTTCTCTTCTCTGATCACTGTTGATGATTATTTGTCGTTTCCAGCATTGTTACCCTTAATCAAGACATACAGACCTTTACATATCGCATACTGAATAAATATAAATGTTTCTTCAGTATCTCATTATAGAAAGTAATCATCTTCCAACAGGAAATGTATGGAGAATCTGTCATCACTTCGAACAGCCGAAAGCTGTCTGGGAAACATAACAGGACATGGAAGACTGTTGGCCTTGGGCAGACATGGTGAGAAAATAACATCAAAGTCACCGCCATTCTAAATTAGACTAGTTTTAAAAAATGCAGTGAGGGGTTAGGTGCCTAACCAGCCATGGCTGCTTTAAACTATTTGTTATCTATACGCCAATATATATTATCTGTTACTGTTGTTGTCTGTTATGGCAAATAACATTGTCTAAGTTTATTTGATTCTATCCTCTCGCATGTCTTGATGTATTCCAAATGAGTGTTACTCTAAAATCCCTGCTGGCCTGTTCAGCACCACAGCTGAAGCCACTCTAGCTCATCTGACATCCTTGGGCTGGTTGGATCAGAACACGCGTGCGGTAGCGCTTCAGTTCACCCTCTACCACCCACTCAGTGGCCTCTTCAGCACCGTCACCCTGCAGGCAGAGTGGAGCTTCCCTGGGGGCCCACGGCTGAGCTCCGTGGTAGAGTCCACCAGACTGCTCCTGTCCATTGGCGTCCTTGACTGTGCCATAGTGACCGCTGAGGTGAGCTGCCTTATCTTATCTCTGCCCGGTCAAATGTGTTTGATTTACAGTCACAGCACACTAGTTCTATGGGGTGTGTGGAAAGATTTTTTTTTTTACATTTCAGTTAGACCAACTTTTTGAATAACTCTTGAAATATTCCACATAGTGCTGTGTGCTTTGAAATCATATATAGGATTTAGAATATTAACATAAAGGTGTAATCTTAATAATTTGTTGCAGCAGAAAATGTAAATATTTCTATTCAACTTTCCTTGTAAACAGTTGGTCCTCTTCACAATTGTGATGTCTCGAATGATTTTCCAAATATTGGTCATCTGTCAGAATGGACTCCATTACTGTCTAGACTTAAGAAATTGGCTTGAGGTGAGTTGGTTTAAAATTCTTTATAAAAGAATTTTAGCCTAGAAATCTAGACATAAACTCGTGGTAGCAAATGTTTTTTTCTAGGCAGGTACATCTACAAACTAGGGTCTCAGTAGATGTTCTCTCATGTTTGGTTGGACCAATCACATCACCAGATGTAATACAGCGGGAGCATTCAGGCTATGAACTGTGTTCAGAGGCAGTTTGAAAGTCAACAGCTGATTTCATTCCTTTGATTAAACCTGGCCTATGGGCCGGAATGTATCATATTATACTATACAGTATAACATATAATACAGAGCATATTTTGATGAATCCCAGGGTCCCTGTAAGCACTGAATCTTAAACTTAACAGCCATGAATTTGCTTTCCAATTGGCTAATGCAGACCAGTTTGGGAGGACATATATCGCAGGATCTCTCATTTGTTGATGATGATACCTTCTAGAAAACTCTCAGTCTCTCGCTCTCTGTTTAACAACTTCTGTTTTTTATAACCCACAGGCGTTCATAATTGTGATAAGCCTTCTGTACTATATTTGCTTTGCTTATCACCTTACACTGAAGTCACAAATAATTGACCAAATGTTGCGGGAGGACTTCAGAATGTTTGTTGATGTGGGAAACATCACTTATTGGGAACAGGTACTGTATAGGACAATATGATTGACAGACTAGCTGACTGCAGCGGTAGCTGTTGGACATAGTATGGTGCAGTATTGTAGGCCTATGTAGTGACTTATTTTTCTGTTGTTTTTCAGCTTACCACATCACTCCATGGAGTCACCCTGTTTCTCTTCTCACTCAAGAGCATGCTTGTTCTAGGGATAAATAAAACCATGTTTTTGCCTCTGCAATCTCTGAAGACGTTACTTTCAAACCTTACCTCGCCACTGGTAAATCACTTCATTGTCATTCATTCGGACAGACAGTAATTAAGAAATAAGAACTATAAGCAGAAGTAATGTAGAATAATAATAAGAAGAGTAGTATTATAGAGGATGATCTAGGCATTTTTACCTTACCCACCTCTCATACAGAAGAAAGATATTTTTATTTTATGTATTTCATTTGTTTGTTGGATATCATACACATGATGTGGGTACTGCTGGGTTCTTGTTACCCACAATAGTCAACTTGACTATTTCTGTGGTGTTCCCTTCTGTACCTTCATATCATACGACATATTTCAACACAAAATGTTTCAGCTGGCGGGCGGCATCCTCGTGATGGCCCTCTCTTCTATGGGCAACCTTCTACTGCACTGCTCCTCACACACCTTCAGCAGTCTTCTGGGGGCTGTGAAGACTGTGCTAGCACACACTGTTGGATCTGGAAGGCTGAATACCTGGTGTGAATTTACGTCCTCCAGCTGCATCTATAGCCTTCTGCTTCTCACTGTCTTGATTTGTGTTATCAAGCTGGCATGGACAGCTGTGGTGAGCCAATGTTCATTTCACTATGACCAGATGTATGTCAGCTGCAGTGCCTACTCACTTCACTCACATGTTTTATCTTGAAATATATTATATAAAGCAGTGGTTCCCAAAACTTTTCACAGCCACGTACCCCTTCAGACTTCTGACCTCCATCCATGTACCCCCTACTCCCGCGCACACAGAACCCCCCCCCCACACACACACATACACACATACATTATAACACATCGAATGAAATCCCTTTTATTATTTGAAATGATTATTGATATTATTTATCTTTCTCCAAATTTTTACAGCATTTTTAGTAAGCAACACCAGTTCACTTTTGAAAAAAATAAATTTAACAAACATTTCTAGAACATATTCAGTCAAACTGAAGTAAACTCATGGCAATGTGAGCAAGCACACTACTATATAAAATATAAGGCACACTACTATACTAAATATAATTAGGCTGTTTGCAAATCCGTGTATCCCCTACGTCACATTGAGTACCCAGGGTGTACCCCAGTTTGGGAATCACTGATATAAAGTAATTATATAATATAACCAAACATTTTTTTCATGTAATTATATTCACAGTTAAAGGCAAGGCTAACCTCTCTTGCAATAATGACAAAAAGAACTGCAAGGAAGAAACAACTTCTGACAATTTGTGAGCTTGGACGGTACCTAAAAAATAAAGTGTTTGATTCTGCTGGAAAGAATAAGACAGACTGGAGAGAGGATCATCATTTTATAAATGTAAGTTGGATTGTCAATGGTATATATTTGATTTGAACATTTTGAAAAGTGTGGATCACAAATATTATGTGAATGTATAATAATGTATAGTAATGTCTGTAAGCCTCATAGTAAAAAAAACATGATTTGATAAGGATGTGCCACCATGCGTCACTGTCAGTGTGCCCAAATTTTGTACCTGATGACCATAGTCAACAATAACTAGACTAGACTTATCTGAAAAAAACGTTAGGTCCAGAAAAAAATGAGACAATGAGCTCTGTCCATTGAAATTCAATTGAAAACCTGTAGACTGACAAAGAATTTTGTTACTGAAACTGCATTCACTAGCAGTTATCAAAAACTAGGTTACACATTTAAATGCTATGTAGAGTGGGTCAAATTTGAAATTTGATTAAATTTATATTAAATGTAGAGATTGAAGAGAAAAACATTAACTGCTATTTTTGAAAGATTTGGTTTCTTTCTCATTGCTGCCTGAAAGAAAAACACTAGTTTTAAATAATTGAATATGCTAGCAGAATACTTTGCAATAAGAATTTTTATTTTTGCGCTGTTAGATGTCTTATTTTCCTTTTTTTCTTAAAACAGAGCTTCTGTTTGGAGGAGTTTGAAGACCTTGTGGATGAACTATTGTTTAAGCTCAGTGCCTTTTCCAACAGCCTTCACCATAACTTACCGAATAAAGACATAGGGTTTGAAAGCCCCTCTTCACAGTCTGGGTGGAGCTGCAATTCTGAATCTGATATTTATACAGTATGTTTACTCTAAATACTCTGACGTTTGTTTTATTGATTTCACATTGAATTCCTGATATGCAATGAGTGAGTGTCTGGATTGTCAGTAGTTTGGAAATTAGCTTTTATGTTGGTAAACAATTGTATTGAAGCTATAGTTACAAGCTATATGAAATTATCCTTGAACTGGCGAGGAACATGGATAGCTTTTCACTGCGCTTTGAAAAGTAAATGTTCACTGCAAAAGAGTGAACATCCTGAAAAGCTCCAAGAACATTTCATTCTCCATGCATAGAGCCCATTTATTGACATTCTGTAGTGAACCTTGCTGTTTTGCAGGTCTCTTTGCAGCATCACTCACAACCAGAGGACTTCATGATGACTCCAGTCTGTCTGTCTGACTATGAAAGTGTTGTAATTGCTACAAGAAATTGACTGATGTTAAAAAAAATGTATTTTCGGAATAAAAGCTTGTTACTTGCTTCTAGAAAAAATCACCAATCAACTTTACAAATCAAATCAATTTATGCAATTTCTAGGTGAAAATTCATGATTTGTTTAGAACAACAAGCCTGAATTGTATTTTATTGTGGTGCATTATAAATAGTGGCAGTTAATAATTATGAAATTATAGTCCATTTGTCTTTGATTCCTGCAATTGGACTAATTTCAGTAGCCTATTATTTACACATTTATAGGAAAATATATCATACATGCAGAACTTTACAGTGCAAATCAATCAATATTACAATGCACTGTAAATACCAGGTGTAAATTCCTGACTGTCCAGTTTAACTGGGTGTGAATCTAAATGTTAACATAAGTACATGTGTAAACAGGTTAAACAACATTTCAGTCATAGCGTAGCCTAAACTGGGTTTAATTTAGACCTCTTTTACCTAGACCTCCATCATTGTGGAGGTCTGTTTCTGGGGCTTAAACGCTGTGTCCCTAAAAAGGGATTAGACAATGGTATCTGGCATACAAGCCTACAGCATTAGAAATCTGGATGTGCCTGGATATTGGACTTTCTGACTATCTGGCCCCAGACTGTGAGAATGTGAGACTTGGCCCCCACTTCTCTTCCACACACATTTTGAGCAGTGGTTCTCCCCAGGACTGAATGCTGGGCCTGCTCCTGTACTGCCTCTTCACCCTCTTCACCGTATGGCGAGGCTGCCTTACTACACGCCTTCTGGGAGGAGGGCTTAACCTACGTCCATCAGATGCCTCTGTATTCTGCTGGGCGAATCTACAACCAATCAGAATTCCGATGACGATGGCGTAAGCTCGTTTTTCATTGGTTCCCATTTTTTGGGAAAGGAAGAGCTCTAAAATGGCAGCCTGGCCAGACTGACTAGTTCGTGAAATTCGATGTAGCGTCACAACCTAGAACAACAACACTGCTTGGGCTCATTTCTGGGGGTGGTGAGACTCCCTACAGACAAGAGGTCCTGAAGCTTTCATCCTGTTGAATGCCAGGAAGACCAAGGAAATCATCATTAACTTCAGGAAGCACAGCACTGACTCTCAGAAAGTGCAACCTGGACTCCAACCTGTTGACCTTCTAATGCTCATCCATTGAGAGCCTCCTGACATAATGCATGGTATGGCAGCTGCACCATGGCGGACAGGAATAGGCTGCAGAGGGCAGTCAAGGCAGCACAGATGATCATCGGCTGCCCTCTCCCCTCTCTGACGGACATCTACTGTACACCCTCCGCTGCCTCAGCAAAGCCAAGTCCATCATCAAGGACAGCACACACCTGGCTTTGACCTGTTCAACCTGTTACCCTCAGGAAGATGCTTCAAGAGCGTCAGGGTCAAAACAAACAGACTTAAAGCTGGGTCTACGTTTCTGAAAATCACTTGAGCCTCTGAGACAGATTTGAAAAAAGCATCCCTCCCAATCACTAAGCTAAAAACTAGCCGCTCAGAGTTTATGGAGGAGGAGTGGGAGGGGACGAGGCGGGATGACGAGGAGCAGGGGAGACGAGGGGATTGGATGGAGAGTAGGAGCTAGTGGGAACCTTCCGCCCCGCTGGTCACATTGGTCAATTTCTATGCTGGATTACGGCTGATAGACTGAATGGATTTTTTTCGTTCTTTTGATTATTCATATTGTGAAGATAATCACAATATGAACGAAGTTGATAATAATTACAAATATTCAAAATTGTAGACCCTAGCTTTAAGAATGTTTTTTTTTATTTTCCCACAGCCATACACACATTGAACCAACACAGGCATTGACTGCGACTATAATCCAATCATTTTAGTGATCAATATTATTGTGCATGGACTGTGACTATCATCTTAATGTACAATACTCATATTTATATGTTCAATAACCTACACCAACTGTGAACTAAGCCTGTTCTGAGAATCAAGCACTTTATGTCCTGTGTGTTGTTTATGTCCTATGTGCAATTTCATTATGTAACAGGGTTCCTGTGTTTTGTGTACTGTTTTGCACTGAGATGGAATGGCTTTCATTGCCTGCATAAAAGGCATACATACTCTATAATGACAAGTAAGTTCCTGAATACAGTGCGCCCCATAAACTTCATGTTTTATGCAAACAAAAAAACAAAACAAAATCAAAACAAATCCAGACTTTACCTATTTACATTATAACATTATTTATTGAATAACAGAATGAGTTCATTAAATAATAATACCCTCTAGCCCTCACATGTAATACCAGGTGAAGAAATGTTGCTCAAAGCATTAACCTCAGTTACTACTTACGAAATTACAGACAATTTGTCTTTTTTCCCCTGCAATTGGATTCATTTCAGTAGCCTATTATTTACAAATTTTGCCTGATTGTAGGAAAATCAAAGGCAGGTTAAACGCATGTTAAACAAGTTTTACAATTTGCAAGTTCTAAACAGGTTTTACAATGTGAGGGTGCAGATTGTAAAACAGGTTTTTAAATGCTGTTCACTGAAAAAAACTAAGATAAAAATGAAAGAAAATGAACCAGTAAAAATACTTTTAAATTGTGACTGCTTGACTGACAAATGCTTTAAGCAAAGATCTTGAATACTGACTGCTCTGCTTGAACCCTCTCTGCTTTAACCTCTTAAGGCACACCCCTATTTTTCCTTTTTTTCAAAACAACGGCATACCCAAATTGAAAGCTTGACAGTTCCTACATAGTTTTAGACTCAGGGATGTGCCTCATACCATTGGAAAGGTGACACCCTCAAGTTTTTTCTAGGAGAATATGTATGTTTCTGTGACATATGGACACAGAGTTATAGAGGTTGGAACTAAGTTTTTTTCCCCCGCTCATTTCAAATGTCTATGAACTAACTAGGATATGAAGGTACCATCCATATGATACCCCCAAATAAAAAAAATCTAAGTCCTAACTCCATCTCTCAACCTGTTACACAAAAAAATTGAAGTAAAAAGACCAAAAATATGATTTTTGAATATACATTTTTGAAAAATATGTTTATGCGTTTTGATTGGGACCCCTATGTAAATTCCCATAGAGACTTTTTGTAAACAAGAGGGCCTACTGACATTCAAAAGTTTATAACTTGAAAACCCCTTTACCTAGAAACATAAAATTGGTTTCAAATGAAAGCCAAGACCCTGGGCTTTCATGTCAGTTTGCTTGATTTGAAGTTACTCCTTCTGGTATTGAATGACACAAGCA
>JAGFZM010000034.1:1360368-1385669 GCA_017657215.1 Limnothrissa miodon | reverse complement strand
CTAGGAAGTAAAACTTGCTTGATAAGTGTGCAGCCTTGGCACGCTTGCATCCTTTTCCTGTCTCTTCCCCGTCCTTCACGTACATCCAATGAAATCTGAGGTGCAAGCGATGGCCCTGATCTAACCAATTGCTGATAAGAACGTACGTAGGCTGTAGACCTGAGTGGCGATTTACGATTGGATATAGCGTCACGCAATAAGCCAATGACAGTGTGGCAAGTCAGTCAAGTAAACTTGCATAAACGTTGTTAAGGCTAGAAAGGTAGTTTACCTTCATTATACTGCTGGGCAACGTAGGCAGGGGAAACCACAACTATTTGTCTTGTTGTTGAACATTATAATCTGCTCATAGAGTGTTTTTTTTTTAACTGTTTCCATTGAGGATGAAAAAGATTACACTGCTATTCATTGTGTTGCTGGGCATAGCACACTTTGTGGCGGTCAGTCGAAGTGAGGATGACAATGGTAAGTAACGTTAATGTTGATGTGGGAACTGGAACTAGTCAGATGACTATATATATTTTTTATTATGAATTTATGGAAAAATTTAGTTCGGGATGGTGTTGGTTTAGCATGCTAGGCAGTGGTTGGTGCATGAGAGAATGTACTTGCTCTGCATCAGCTAGCAAGAATGCTGTCAGCAGTATTAGCCATATGCCATTAGATCATGGCTATTGTATCATGGCCATCATGCATGATTGTATATCATGCATGATAGTATTTCCCTTCACCAGTTTTATAAAAGTAGAATCCTACCTTTTTAGATTCAGTAGAGGACACTGGAGATGAAGACGATGACGAGGATGACGAAGATAGCACAGAAGTTAAAGATGAAAACGGCGTGCTAATTCTCACCGACAGTAACTTTGACACGTTCATGGAGGACAAAGACACTGTTCTGGTCGAGTTTTATGCTCCATGGTAAGATTGCACTTTGGTTTAAGAGACTGTCTATATATGCTTAATTACTTAATGATGTGTCTTACTGGAGGTCTGTTTCGTGTGCAGGTGTGGACACTGCAAACAGTTTGCCCCTGAATATGAAAAAATTGCACAGACCCTGAAAGAAAATGACCCACCTATTCCAGTGGCAAAAGTTGATGCCACTAAAGAGAGCTCGCTTGGAAGCAGATTTGAAGTTTCAGGGTATCCCACTATCAAAATTCTGAAGAAGGGGGAACCTGTGGAGTATGATGGGGATCGGACTGAAGAAGGTACATGAGCTATGAAAGCATCACACGTGTGAGAGTCACACGGTTATATATCTTGTGTCAAGTTTGGTGTCAGACTTTATGATCCCCACTAAACAGTTGGCGATTGATTGTAACATCGCTGTCACTTTTGAATGCAGCCATTGTGGCAAGAGTAAAAGAAGTTGCACAGCCGGACTGGAAACCGCCACCAGAGGCCACTTTGGTCCTGACAAAGGACAACTTCGATGAAATAGTTAACGAAGCGGACATCATCCTGGTAGAGTTCTATGCCCCCTGGTAAGTACTGGAATTATTGTATAGGCATAAATGTATGTAAGTGTACTTGGATTTAAAGGAAATCACAACACTAAGCAAAACATCTACCAAAGTCAAATTCCTTGTATATACTAGTAAACTTACTCGGCCAATAAAACCTGATGCTAATTCTGATTCTGTGAAACTATTTTAAGAGTTCATTGAAACTGCACGAGAAGATGATTTCAGTATGTCCTATGTATCTGTGTTCAGCCTCAATGTTTGGATCCTGTAGTAAGATCTTGCATTGTTCATGCACTATTCATTTTAAGGTAGAAAGGGAAGCATGACCCGTGTATGTTCTGTCCACCAGGTGCGGCCACTGTAAACGCCTGGCTCCTGAGTATGAAAAGGCTGCCAAGGAACTCGGCACTCGTACCCCGCCAATACCCTTGGCCAAAGTTGATGCCACAGTGGAATCTGAGCTGGCCACTAAATATGATGTGTCTGGTTATCCAACCTTGAAAATTTTTAGGAAAGGGAAGGCCTTTGACTACAATGGACCAAGAGAGAAGTTTGGTACGCATTTTTGCTAGTTTACTTGTAACTGCAAATATTCCCGTCCATGTTTTCATCAGTGGTGACGTGATGAATAATCAATTGTTTGTTTTCTGTCTGTTCAGGCATTGTTGACTACATGAGTGACCAGGCAGGACCTCCGTCAAAGCAAATTCAGTCTGTGAAACAAATCCAGGAGTTAATCAAAGATGGAGATGATGTAATCATTGTAGGAGTTTTCTCACATGAAGATGATGCTGCACTGGAAGTGTATATGGAAGCTTGTAAGTACAGTCTCTGGCACGTTTTAAAGTGTTAGGTCCACTACCACTGATGTTTAACATGCTGCAATACTAGGGTTGGGACTTTGGATGAATTTTTGTGATAATCTATTAACTGTTTGATACATTTATAAATAATTTTGCTAACCACGACTCCATGTACCTCGTTAAGAGCCACGTTTTCCCGCCCACACAAATTATGGTCCAACACACAGCCAACTGGGCTTATATTTCTCAAATAGTTTTATTAAGAAATACACAATTTTAGCATAATGAAATATATGTCTATGACATTGATAAATGATCACAAAGGAAGTGAAGTAAACACGGTTGACTTGCATAAACCTTCGACTGCTTTCAATGCAATATGCCTATTCATCCAGCAGGCTGTAAACGAAATTGACTGGACACAAATACAGAAGAATAAGGACAAAACATGGCTATGGCCATATCAGATTATTTAACAGCTTTAAACTGACCGCCATGGCAACTTGATGTCAAGACGAAGGGTACAGGCAGGCTGACAAGCTAACAAACATCATTAGGCTAAACATTAGCCTGGCAATACATTACCCATCATTGCCATCTGTGTGTGCTCAGTCAATTTGTTGTCAGTCCAGCAGCTGTAAAAACTCGTTCAGATGGGATGAAGGTCACAGGTATACATAGATTACACTGTGCCAATTTGACACCTTATTTGTTGTAAGGCGTGCAAGATGATGTTGCTGTTCTCATAACGTGCGAGACTAGAACGATCATTCATTAGGCATTACTTTTTAGTCAAATAAATTCTTAATGACGATTACTCAATCATCGATAATTCATTACCAACCCTATGGACCTATTACTAACAAGTCAAGTTGGTTACCAGACTTATTTTATGTTTACTAATTCCATCAAAGACAGAAGAAATCAATAACCTATAATTGATACAGATTTTTTGTGCTTCTAGGCAATGTCTTGAGGGACGACTACAAGTTCCGGCACACTTTCAGCAGTGATGTGGCCAAATTTCTGAAGGTCTCCTCTGGACAAGTGGTTATGATGCATCCAGAGAAATTCCGCTCTAAATATGAGCGTGATTCCAAGACCCTTGCAATCAAGGTACATTCACAATACTTGCTATTTGCATGTTTGTAAACGCAAGGTAGTTTTTGACTGCTCATATATATGATCTGTCCTTGCAGGATTCCACTTCAGCATCAGAAATTCAAGAATTCTTCAAGAAGAATGTGTTGCCTTTAGTTGGTCATCGAAAACAGAGCAATGATGCCAAGCGCTACACAAAGAGACCCCTGGTTGTGGTGTATTATGGTGTAGATTTTAGCTTTGACTACAGAGTTGGTAAGTGAGACCTTGTCACTACTTTTTATATTATTTATATAATTAAATCATTTCACTGTAGGACAACAGTATTTTAGGAGTTAAAGAAATTATTATTAAAAATGATCTATTTGTTATTTATTGTTCTGATGTTTTAGGAAAGAAAAATGATTAAATTACCCACAATAGGGTTACTTACTTACTTACTCTGTCATTCTGTCATGCATTTTGCAGCCACACAGTTCTGGAGGAGTAAGGTTCTGGAGGTGGCTAAGGACTTCCCAGAGTATACGTTTGCCATTGCCGATGAGGAGGACTACTCTGACGAGCTGAAGAGCTTGGGCCTGAGTGACAGTGGCGAGGAAGTGAATGCTGCTATTCTTGGAGATGGAGGAAAGAAATATCCCATGGAACCTGAGGAGTTTGACTCTGATGTGCTCAGGGAATTTGTCTTGGCCTTTAAGAAAGGTAAGGCATCTACCTACCCATCTCTATCTGTCTCCATCTATCTATTTTTATGTCTATTTATCTATCCATATTTTAATTTGAAAATGTGCAATGTCAAAATACATTTTGGGACACCAGCTATTGCACTACAAAGACATTTCAATGACTTCCATTTCCAGCCATGCTAATGTTATATGGAGAAAAAAAAGTTGAGACTTTTGATCTATACCTGCAATGATCATGGCAAGCCTCCATTTAAAACTAGTAATGAGTTTTTCTGAGTGTTGGTGTTTTGGTGTTGCGGGAAAGAAGTACTGCAAACGAGGCTAAATACGAATAGTTTCGTTCCAAGCCTTTTAAATGAGCCTGTAAATGACACTCTAGCAGTGCTCCTGGGTCACTTTCAGACACATTTGCATACACTATTATTGAGCCTCAAAAAACAATTTCTGATGGTAAAAAAATGTTCTATGACTCCTTTAACACATTGTATATAGTGCAGACATTTCAATAGTGGTTATTCCACTATTGTTCAAGATACACTTTGATGTAATCATACAATTTTGTTTTTATGTTTCAGGTAAGCTAAAAGCAATTGTTAAATCGCAACCCATGCCAAAGAATAACAAGGGACCAGTCAAAGTTGTGGTTGGGAAGACCTTTGACGAGATTGTCATGGACAAAAAGAAAGATGTTCTTATAGAATTCTACGCCCCATGGTGTGGACACTGCAAGAAGATGGAACCTGACTATCTTGCTCTGGGCAAGAAATATAAAAATGAGAAGAACTTAGTCATTGCTAAAATGGATACTACTGCTAATGATGTGCCATATGACGGCTACAAAGTGGAGGGCTTCCCAACAATCTACTTTGCACCGAGCAACAAAAAAGAAAGACCTGTCAAATTTGAAGGAGGCCAAAGAGATGTCGAAGCACTAAGCAAATTTGTAGAAGAGCATGCAACAAAGTTATCACAGAAAAAGGATGAACTCTAAAGGTTTAAAGTATTATGAACTGCAGTTTCTGGGACAATTGATGGAAGTTCCAGAAAAAGTGGTGATTTCCTGTGTAACAGTTGTTACTGATATTCTTTTTCCATTGCAAAAGCACGCACTGTACAAAATTTCTAAGTTCTTTTTAAATAAAATGTGAAAATATAAAGGAAGTCTAATTTATTGTGCAACACCTGTCACAAAATGGTTTGATTATTGCCTCTGTGCGTGTGTGTTTTGTCTGGTTTGTGGTTTAATTTTCCAGTTCATGCATATGTTGATGCATATCAAGGCATTCTCAGCTTTGGTAAAGTTTGGTAAAATTCTCAGCTCAGCATCAGTTTATTCATTGAAACACTACATTATAGTGGATTCGAACCTGTGCACTCGTTTCACCAACTATAGTTGTGTAGAAGCTACAGTGATATTCCATAGATGTGAGTTCCGAAGACTGCTTCAATATATATGTATATATATTATACATGCTGATGTCACTGTACTCTCAGTGGCTGTAGTCCACATTGTGGGTGGGACATAATAAACCGGGTGACCCCGGTGCATATAGCATGGGGGGGAGAGGAAAACATCGAGGGCAAAGACTACATAACAGCTAATTAAAAATCTAGGCGAGTGTTGTACCATGGTAATTACATATGCCGATTGAGAATTACGAAAAGGTTTCAGGCTACCTGTATTAAATTGTGGCCTCCATTATGCATCTAATAAATATTTGTGTCTCTCAAACATACCATCGAACAACTGAACCGGTTGTTACTAATAACAAAGGCGGATAATCCTAAAATACTGCATGAATGCACTGAATTTGCCATTTACTTGTCTTCATAAAAAATCCGTTCGCTCTACATCAAGAACAAAGAGAACTTCTCCACATGCCCCCCACACCGGGGCCCCCATAGCAGGGCCGCCTCTGATTGGTTAAAGGCATGAAATTGTCAGACCAGTCGGATCTCTCGGCTTTGAGACGCTGAAATATCTCTTGTTATGATAGGGCAATATGTTTGGCGCTCGATGAATCCGCAGTGTTCGAAGTGGGCGGCGAATTCTGAGTGAAAGAGACGGAGATAGAGGGTTGGAAGGAACAGTTATTGAAACAGGAATATTGATATTCAGAATTATCAAAGACAGAGCAAAGCAAATACTTAACATTTTGACAGAGTAAAAACCTCGTTACTGTTGAATAACTTACGGCTCGTATTTCAGAATAAACATAACGATTTTTGTTGTGAAACGATTGAGTTAAGCTCACCGGCATTGGCTGTCGCGGACGCGCGGAGGTGAAAACGACCCCCCTTTTCGCTAGCTCTGTCGGCTAGCCACTAATCTTGAACTGGCGGGTTTGGACAGATCTCAGGTCATTTCTTTGAATGTGGAGTAGACCCCGCCTGCAGGTAAGAAACCCCGCGAAGTATGCAGTATTTTGTAACTACTGTCAGTTTCGCCGTAGCTTTTGGTTAGCGTTAGTTTTTAATTATGTGATAGCAGGATAGCATTTAGCTACTGCTAACAGTTTCAAATTGAGATACCGGGAGAAGCTCGGTTCACTATCATTTGTACTATGAATCTGGCAGTTTGACTGTGAAGACACCTTCAGTGCTTGGTTCCAACTCGTTCGGCAAACAACAAACGAAAGTTACTTGTGCTGACGTTAGCTAAATTTTGCCAGACAGTAATGTAAAGTTGGCGACAGTTGGCTTGTCACCCACAAATTGTCACGCGGTAATAAAATGGATAGCTTAGCTTAGCTTGAAGTTACTACGATATGGTAGCTTGCTAACATGAATTGTTTCTTTTTTTTTTACCATAACGTATTTTCAGTTTCAATCACCATGCGAACCCCAACACCAATTGCAAATTGTGTTGTCCGTATGCTGCAAATGTGCGGTGGCCACTAGTCATGATTAATACTTACCAACGTTATACACTTTGTTAGACATTTTGCTGAACTAAGACGGTAACGTTAAGCTAATGAGGTAACTAGCATGCCAGGAAGCAATATTGACACTTAATTTCAAATTTTATGATGTTAAATTAGTGGTCTAAGTACTTTGACTGTCTTTGAATAAACATATATTCCTGGACGGTTGGCTGTGTCATTTCAAGCAGCAAGCCAAGGTACTAACGTTAACATTACAATACTTTGTTAGCTTCTGACTAGATAAGATCTATAACGTTACTCAACGTCACGCTGTCGTCGACTAACATTAACTTAAATTCCAAAATAGGAGCCTGACAATACAATTTTTTTTACTTTCAACCCGCAATGTACCAGGATACTGTGTTCTTAACTAAGGTAGTTGACGTATATTATCAGTAGTCAAAATGTGTTCTTAAAGCCTTATCATTTGCAGGATGGATTCGAAACAACAGGTCTTCATGGTCTTCTGAGACGTCACATTAGCGATAACGTTACAGCTTGTGCAAACTTTTTTGTAAGACGCAACAAGATTTTTGTTGACGGATGACATTGACGTTACAGATTTCAATGACTCGTCTGCGAAGTTATCCGAAAGAGGCAGAACAAAACATTCCAGGAGCTCAGATTAGCACCTCATTCGCTAGAGGAAAACTTGGTCTATTGAAAAAAGCTTGCTATTTACAGCGATGCCGTGTTGAATCTGAGACGGAAACATCGCAGTGTCGTCAAATAATCTTGTCATTTTGAACTGGAGCATGGTTGTTTCCTTCAGCTATGTTTTTGTTCCGCCTAGGCAGTCCTGCTTTGCTTTGTGGAGAACTACCATGTTTGACGGTAGAGGCGCTACAGTTAAGTCCATTGTCAGGTTGTAGTTGCCGTTAACGCAGTGGCAGTTTATAATTCAAGACTTCTGAAAGACGGCTTCATATCGGTTCTAGAACAAGTGGATTAATATACTTAGCATAGGAACATGGCGACACTGTTACTGATGTTATTCTGATAATGTGAAGCCTCTTGATCCTCATCCTCCTACACGACAGGAAGCGAACACGTGTGTTTAGCACACTGTTATTTTGTACCTAAGCTTTTTATCTAAGGAGTTCCTGACATCAAGTTGTTAGTTTCGTAACTGTTAAAAGCTTAATTTTATTACCATGATTAATTTAGTTTTCAGCCCTCTCTTGGTTACAGACACATACTTCTCTATCAAGTATCAAATTTTCAGATTCAGATTTTTTTAAATTCATGTTAAAGTAATGTTTTTTTTTTTGTTATTTACATCTTAAATACGACTTGACAAATGATGACAAATTGCCTGAATCTGACAACTAACCCATATCTGGGTTATCTGGATGGCTACTCTGTGCCTGATTGTGAGGACTCAACAGTTTCCTGATGTTGCAGGCTAGCAATGGGCTTGACCGGGAAAAGATCTGAGAAGCGCCCCATATGCTGGAGGAAACGAGTGAAATCAGAGTATATGCGTCTACGGCAGCTGAAACGCTTCAGGAGGGCCGATGAGATCAAGGTGGGCAACCAGAGACCAGTGAGTCTTGCATACAAGGCCCACAACCTGGAGTTTGATGTGAAATTGGTCAACAAACACTATATTTGTAAACGGTATATTTGGTTGCCTTGATGTGATTGGGTGAAGGGAAGGATCAGGAAATGATCCCTTGACTCTGGGGCCCTGAGGGCTGTTGTCCTTGCATCTACAACCCCCCCCCCCCCAATACCCATCTTTACCTGCTTTAATAATGTGCATTTGATATTGTGCATGGAATAAATGAGGAGGAACAATTTACCTTTTTGTCACTGTGTTCTCCAACTTCTTTCTTTTCTGTAGAGCATGTTCAATTCCAATAGGCAAAAAATCATGGAGCGCACAGACATCCTGAACCAGGAATGGAAGATGCGGCGTATCCAGCCAGTGCACATTATGACCTCCGTAAGCTCTCTACGCGGAACTCGAGAGGTCAGCACTGCATTTTTTTTTCTGCTGGTTCTATTCAATAACACCCCCCCCCTCCCCATTTTGTACAAGTGTTGCTTCAATGTACATTAGACTAAAACATGTTGATGATCAGATGTGAATAAATTAGTAGTTCAATTTGGGGAATAGGTCACTTTCTGCCTGTTCCATGTCTCTTTTGGCAGCACTTGCTTTTATCACTGATAAATCTTAATGTCACTTGACTCTGCCGGCCTGCGTTCTGCCTGTTCCCCTTTGACAGCCCACATATCATCTGATGGGTTCTCCGTAGGGAGCAGTGTTATGATGTTAGGAATGTACCCTGGTTGTAAATCAATGTAATTTATGTTAAAACCGGCAGTGCACTGTGGACAGTGGGTTTTCTGAGTTCCCCAGGCAAGTCATTCCGCTGAAAACGCTCAACGCTGTTGCCTCGGTACCAGTAATGTATTCCTGGTCTCCCCTCCAGCAGAACTTCATGGTAAAGCTACTGCATACATATATATACTGACACTCTGATTATATTAATTAAAACTAATCAAGCAATTAAAACAAATTGCATCATCAAGCATGGTATTCTCAAATATTGTTTAATGTGCTCACATAAAGCGTGGTGTTCCCTGTTGTCTTTACAGGTTGAGGATGAGACTGTTCTACATAATATCCCTTACATGGGTGATGAAATCCTTGACCAAGATGGCACCTTTATCGAAGAGCTCATCAAGAACTATGATGGCAAAGTTCATGGAGACAGAGGTGTGTGTACACCTTACTTTAAGACCCTGGCCTATTTCAAATACTTCCAATTGGTTTCTCGCACTAGCACTCAGTTTTGTGTGTTTTTGTGGAAGTGTAGACTGCCCCAATACCTTTAGCGCCAAGGGGACTTGCTTTTCAATCACCTATTAAACTAAAGTGAGGTCAGGTGCAGACTTCAAAACAGTGTAGGGATACCTGTGAATTTACTTTGTGAGAGTCAAGAAAACGTTAGAAGAAATTAGATGGCTTGCTTTGTAAAAGACGGCTATGCAAATTTGCGTCAAGCAGTATCCCATTTAGTATGTGCATATGGTAATTCTACCCCCAGAATTTCTCCATCCATCTTTGATCTTATTTTGATAGGCTCTCAAATCCGAGTGAAAGAAATGTAAGATGTATTTATATCTGTTTTTGCCATAAAATAGCCCTGGTCGCTGAAATGGCAATAAATCAAAATCAATCAATCTCAAATTCGAGTGCCAGTGGTAAAATGAGGAGAAATAGGACTAGACTTAATATTTTAAGATGCAGATTGACAGATGTCTAGTTATTCATTAAGAGCTATGATGTATCCCTTTGCTCTACGCTCCCCATTTGTACTTTGTCCATGAAATGTGTTGACCTAACAACCATGATAATCAGCGTTATTATTATTATTATTATTTCTTTTTTTTGCTTTAGAGTGTGGCTTTATAAACGATGAGATCTTTGTGGAGCTGGTGAACGCACTGAATCAGTACAGTGACTATGAGGATGACGAGGAGGAAGATGACCAGCAGGACTTCAAACTGGAGAAGGTGGACAACTGTGATGGAAAGTACGACACAGACGACTCTCGCAAGGACCAGCAGGGTAACTCTGAGAGTAAGTTGCGAGTCACCCATGGTTGAGTCCCAAAGCCCTGCAGGCTATCACCAAAGACTGGTGTAAATCGGCCAATCACAAAGCTGATTCATGCCAGTTATGTCTTTGGGGGGTGGAGGGCTTAGATTTTAGGACTCCAAATCTCAGTAAATCTCAATCTGACTCATAAAGATGAAGCCCTGAATCTCTATATCCCACTATTGATTTGTTTGGGTGAGTTGCTATGCTTAAAAGGTTTCTTTTCTCTGATGTGATTTTTAATTTATTTTTTCCAGGTAGGTTGAATGACTGCTCAAAAAAGTTTCCCTCGGATAAGATTTTTGAGGCAATTTCCTCCATGTTTCCTGACAAAGGTTCCCCGGAGGAGTTGAAAGAGAAGTAGGTGTTGTGTTTTCTCTCCTGTCAAACACTAAATTGGAGAGCACCTTTCTGGGAAATGTCATTATATTTTTGTTTGCTGGATGCAACTCTGGTTTTCTGTAAGACTGATATCAGGCCTTGGTGGTGGCTACCACAATTTTCCACTTTGTAACTCATTTGGAAGTATGCTTGTCTGTGTGTAAGACCCATTTGTGTGTAAGCTTTATCTTCCTGTCATGTCTTGATGTGTTGCTTCAAAATATCCTTTTCAATGATCAAGATCCAGATCATTTTCTTTCATCCTCCCCAACGATTTTGTGAAGGGCAACAGTTTCCCCTTTGTCAGATACTCACATTTGAAGTGATGATCAGAGATTTGCAAGCATCTTTCTTTTTCCTACATTTATACCATTTATCAGCATGGGCCAAATGGGCCAATGGGGTCAGACCACAGAACATGTCTCCAGAACTTTGTAACTTTGTACCCATGTACAATTGCTAACTGTAAAATGACTTTTTAATGGTGTTTTTGAAGCAGTGCACTTTATGTAATGCTTAGGACTTCAAGCCTCAGAATAGGATCCCAGATGTGAAGTATGAGGGCGGCAGCAGAATGTTTGTGGTTTGCTTTGCAGCATGATGCACTTGAGAAAGTAGATCATCACAAGGAAAAAAATAATGGATATATTGAAGCAATATCTCAAAACATTCTACTAAATACTAAGTAAATATAAATCTTAGGTAATACAATGATCTATTGGTAATACATATTTTCAACTGTGTAGTTTTGCGGTTAGCAGTCGTGCACTCCTTCCACTCTCACCTCCTTGCTTGTCCACCTAACCCTCTACTGCTGTGCGTCTGCTGCAGGTACAAAGAGCTGACGGAGCAGCAGCTTCCTGGAGCCCTACCACCCGAGTGCACCCCAAACATCGACGGACCAAACGCCAAGTCTGTGCAGCGCGAGCAGAGTCTGCACTCCTTCCACACGCTCTTCTGCCGACGCTGCTTCAAATATGACTGCTTCCTCCACCGTGAGTGTGTGTGACCCCCTCTCATCCATTCCTACTCATTCGTCAAAAATAAAATAAAAGATGTTTGCCATGCAGTCAATCAGCCACCCACTGCTTGTAGAACCGTATCAGTCATGTGTTTATTATTAGCTTGACTCAGTGGATGTTTGTCATAGCGTGATGTCCATTCATAGTGTGGTGCTTTTTTTATTTTTTATTTCACCTGTTAAATAGTCATTTTATGGATAAACATAAGATGAGGGTTTTGATTTTGTCTTTTTTCTGTGGCTGTTTTTATTCCCCCAGCTTTCCATGCCACCCCGAACACGTACAAGCGCAAGAACATGGAGAACCTGGTGGACAGTAAACCCTGCGGTGTTGACTGTTACATGTATTTGGTGCAGGTACAGTCCCTGATGCCTCTTGATGAAAACGGTCTATTTAGTGGTTGGCAAAAACAAATTTGCCAAAGTTCAAATTAATAAGGGCTAAATTAATTGTGCTTTTAATGAATCTGTTGATATTGAAAAATATTTTTTTCCCCTGCCATTTGAGATGGACACTATCCTAGACATTGGTTGATTACCACTGATGCGTTGATTCATTCGAATTAAAGAATAGCTACATTACCATATTTCCAGCAGCTCATTTTGATGTGTTTATATACAAACCGGATTCCCAAAAAGTTGGGACACTACACAAGTCGTGAATAAAAACTGAATGCAATGATGGAGGTGCCAGCTTCTATTATTTCATTCAGAATAGAACATAAATCACAGAACAAAAGTTTAAACTGAGAAAATGTATAATTTTAAGGGAAAAATATGTTGATTCATAATATCATGGTGTCAACAAATCCCAAAAAATTTGTGACAAGGCCATTCTCACCACTGTGTGGCATCTCCCCTTCTTACAACAATCAACAGATGTCTGGAGACCAAGGAGACCAGTTTCTCAAGTTTAGAAATAGGAATGCTCTCCCATTCTTGTCTAATACAGGCCTCTAACTGTTCAATCGTCTTGGGCCTTCTTTGTCGCACCTTCCTCTTATGATGAAAGATCTGGACTGCAGACTGGCCATTTCAGTACCCGGATCCTTCTCCTACACAGCCATGATGTTGTGATTGATGCAGAATGTGGTCTGGCATTATCTTGTTGAAAAATGCAGGGTCTTCCCTGAAAGAGATGACGTCTGGATGGGAGCATCCAGAACCTGAATATATTTTTCTGCATTGATGGTGCCTTTCCAGACATGCAAGCTGCCCATGCCACACGCACTCATGCATCATCAGAGCACCCATCAGAGATGCAGGCCTCTGAACTGAGTGTTGATAACAACTTGGGTTGTTCTTGTCCTCTTTGGTCCAGATGACCTGGCGTCCCAGATTTCCAAAAAGAACTTCGAATCGTGACTCGTCTGACCACAGAACAGTCTTCCATTTTGCCACACTCCATTTTAAATGATCCCTGGCCCAGTGAAAACGCCTGAGCTTGTGGATCTTGCTTAGAAATGGCTTCTTCTTTGCACTATAGTGTTTCAGCTGGCAACGGCGGATGGCACGGTGGATTGTGTTCACTGACAATGGTTTCTGGAAGTATTCCTGAGCCCATTCTGTCATACCCTTTACAGTAGCATTCCTGTTTGTGGTGCAGTGTCGTTTAAGGGCCCAGAGATCACGGGAATCCAGTATGGTTTTACGGCCTTGACTCTTACGCACAGAGATTGTTCCAGATTCTCAGAATCTTTGGATGATGTTACAGTTGATGCACAGTTGATAACTGCAAAGTCTTTGCAATTTTTCGCTGGGTAACACCTTTCTGATATTGCTTTCTTTCTGCGCAACATTGTGGGAATTGGTGATCCTTTTCCCATCTTGGCTTCTGAGAGACACTGCCACTCTGAGAAGCTCTTTTTATACCCAGTCATGTTGCCAATTGACCTAATTAGTGTTAATTGGTCTTCCAGCTCTTCGTTATGCTCCAATTTACCTTTTCCAGCCTCTTATTACTACTTGTCCCAACTTTTTGGGGATTTGTTGACACCGTTAAATTTTGAATCAATGTATTTCTCTTTTAAAATGATACATTTACTCGAATTAAACATTAGATCTGTCATCTACGTTCTGTTACAAATAAAATATTGATATATGCCATCTCCACATCATTGCATTCAGTTTTTATTCACAATTTGTGTAGTGTCCCAACTTTTTTGGAATCTGGTTTGTATTTGGCATGCAGTTTCTCTAATCTCTTGTAAAAAAATATCTTAATCTCGATGCACTGTTCTGTCTTCCACTCTAGGAAAGTGTTGTACGCGAGTATCCCGTGGGCGCGGTACCAGAACGGGCAAAGACGCCGTCTAAGCGGCCAACGGGCCGTCGTCGAGGGCGACAGCCCAACAGCAGCAGCCGACCCAGCACCCCCACCGTCAGCACGGACACCAAGGACACGGACAGCGACCGCGAGGGTGGTGCTGATGGGACCGACTCCAATGACAAAGACGATGACGACAAGAAGGACGAAACAACCAGCTCCTCAGGTACAGGTGGTCTTATTGCCAACACAATAGTTTATACAATATAGATACTCGGAAACAGCAAGCTGTGCAAAGGAATCAATCTTGGTGTTATTTCTTGTGTGTGTGTGTGTGTGTGTTTGGGGGGGGGTGTTGCTATTCCCAATTTTTCCAAGATCATGCTGCTTTGGGTCAAACTCTGCATCTTCCAAATCTCCTATAGAGGTGGTGGTCAGTGCAGTCTGGTGCTGCCGATATGTCATGGGTAATGTTGCTGCAGGGGAAGCTGTGGTCTGCTGGCTGGGGCCTTCAGGCTTGAAATCGAAGGCTTGCGGGTTCGCTCTTGACCACTAGACCACGCCTGCCTTGAGCAAGGCACATAACCCCTCACTGCTTCCTGTGTACTGCTGTAGCAGGCAGGCCACTGCTCCGAGCTGCTGTGTGGGATAAAACTTTTGTTTATGGGTTTGTCTAAGTGTGTTCACACGATGCCTGCTTACACAACGTGAAGGAAGGGGAAAAAAAAACCCCTCGCATCTTGGTTCGGTTGGTTGTAATCTGGTGTGGGAGACGAGAGCTGAGGGAGGGTGTTTACAGGGTTGCGCCCTCTCTGATGTCAGACGCCAATTGTCAGATAACGCAGTTGTGAGGGTGCTGCCCTGTTGGGCGTCCTTAACTGGGAACTAGCAGATGCTATTGATCTTGCTTTCCTCCCTGGTAGAGGATTATTGGCTCCCCTTTGGAATCCAGAAAGATGAGGCTTGTGGTAACCTGGTTACAGCTGACCTGCTTCTCATAACCTCTAAATATTCCCTGGGTCGGTCGTGGCCGTTTGAAAAACTTTCCAGCATTCACTCTTGCATAGCAGTGACTAATATTAACAGTGTTCCCACACAACCTGGAATTATTGGATTTTTTTTTATAGACTAGTTATGGAAAACACCTGGGACCTCATTTATCTGCCGTACTTAGGCACAGATCTCTGTGTAAAAGCTAAAAGAGAGAAGTTTCCTCCGCGGTCCTGCAATTCAATCTGTTGCATTGAGGGGAACAGACTAATTTCAAGTAAAGGTGATTTTTACCGGAGCAACTCTGAAATGAACTTTTTTTTATTTTACTTCAATGCCAACATACAATGGACTAATGTTTCGACGTATGCCACGTCTTCATCAGAGAGTAGTCTCTGTGTGTCAAGGTTGTCAATTGTGCTTAAAGTGTAAGATTTCCGTACTTGACGGCTTGACGTACTTGAGCTTAAAAGTCCTTTAAATTAAGTTTAAAGTAAGTTATGCAGGAGCAACCTGTGTGCATATCAATATAAATTCTGTTTGAAACTGAATGGTATTTAACCACCAGAATTTCTCCAGTTTATTCATAACCTTCATATAACCACCCCCTCATCTCCATGCAGTGGTCATTAGTAGTCACAGTTCACAGAGTAACTGTGCGTCCTCCATTGTTTTTCTGCTGCTTCCCCAGAGGCGAACTCGCGGTGCCAGACGCCCGTGAAGCTGAAGCTGAGCTCTGAGCCTGAGAACGTGGATTGGAGTGGTGCGGAGGCCTCCCTTTTCAGGGTCCTCATCGGCACCTACTACGACAACTACTGCGCCATCGCCCGCCTCATCGGAACCAAGACCTGCAGACAGGTCAGCCTCACTCTTACCACCTCCCTCGTTGTCAGCACTGATCTCACACGGTTGGCCAAGGTTATAAAGGCCCCAGGACTGGTCACAGTGTGTGTTATGGAAACAGATCTTAAATATTTGTAAATGTGTAAATGATGTTGACTGTCCTGGAACCATTTTTAAATGTCATTGAGCAACCAAAGGTTTTCACTGATCCAGTGTCATTTCTCAGGTGCACTTGTGCGGAAACTGGGTCAAGGTCATTGTTGAATTTCTTGTTATTGAGGACGGAAGTTGGTAGCCTGATAATACTAGCATTGCATTTGTAAAAGAGCGTCTGGCTTGTTTTATTTTTATTTACTTACCACTGACGAGGCTCAGCATTTCATCACTCGCATATACCAGTCGACCTTTGTTAATGTGCACTGTTAATTTTGCAGGTCGTGTTTATGGCCAGTAGATTCCTGACCTTATTGGCTGACAACCCAGATTAAAAGAGGATATAGGGCCTAGTTTTGTGTTTAGGGGAAAGATTTGTGGGACTTTGCTCTCTGTATGCTGACATTCCTGAAGAATGATGCAAAATGTCTGTAAAAGAGTCAGACAGAGGCCCTGTACATATGATTGGAAAGATGATGGCTTCTTATTGCAATTCATTTCATCACACGTGTGTGTGTGTGTGTGTGTGTGTGTGGCCATTCCGTTTACAGGTGTACGAGTTCCGTGTAAAAGAGTCGAGCATCATCCCAGCCCCTGCGGAAGATGAAGACACTCCTCCCAGGAAGAAGAAGAGAAAGCACAGGTGCTGGAAAGAGGAAGACAGTGGGGTGCTTGTTGAGAGAGAGAGATGAAGGAGGGGGTGGGAGGTTGTTGGAACAGAGAGACAGAAAGAAGGAAGCTTGCTGGAGATGGGATTTAGTTAGGAGTGGATGAGTGATTTGTTCTCTGACACATTCACTTCACTTCCACTTCCTTTCATTAATCATGCTGTGGTTTCCGTCCTCTAGGTTGTGGGCCACACATTGTCGAAAAATCCAGCTAAAGAAAGGTTTGTGAAGGCAGTGGTGACTTATTTATTGTAGCCTACTTTTTCTGCATAGTATTACATGAACCTGCCTTGTGTTCGCACATTTAACTAAACGAAAGGAACCTATTTTAGCTTTTGTGCCATTTTTGCATTGTCAAGCACGTTTAGAATCTTTCTTTACATTTCTTCCCCTGTGCCTCCACAGATAGCTCATCTAACCATGTCTACAACTACCAGCCGTGTGACCACCCCCGGCAGCCCTGCGACAGCTCGTGCCCCTGCGTCACCGCACAGAACTTCTGCGAGAAATTCTGCCAGTGCAGCTCGGAGTGTGAGTGTGTGTGTGGTGTGGAGCCCTCTGCGGTGGTGACAGACATCCTTTTCACCCTCTTCTGAGAAAGCAACGGGCCGCTTAGTCACAAATTAGGTGGCAGCAAGGATCACAGACGTGGCTTAAATCTGTTGATGCACACGATCCAAAATCAAACTTTTTAGTCCCAAGATTGTCCTGTTTCACATGGAACGGTATTCTCTTGTTTTTTCTGTATCGATAGTGCCATTAAAATAGAATGTCACACTACTGAATGCTGTGAAAAACTACATGAAATTTAGACATTGCTATTTTGGGCTGTAGAACTTTCCATTCACGTCATGCAAATCCCAAGACATTTTAGTAGTACGACAAAAAAAATTTCCCCCCATTTACATGTGTTGTATCCTTTTGAGTTAGTTGTAAAATGTGGCGTGAAAGCGGTTCTGACCTGTAGGTTCCACAAAGATATTAAAAATTGGAAAAGGCGGATTATGGTTCATTTCCTGTTAAAGCCTGCAACACTAGAACTGAATTTGACGTTGCCAGTATGACGGCACTATTGACGTACATTCCAGAGCTCATTGTCGGATTGTGTGTGTGTGTGTGTGTGTGTGTGTGTGTGTGTGTGTGTGTTTGTGTGTAATAAATATATATATATATATATATATATAAAATATGGTTGTGAATTATACAGGTCAGAACCGCTTCCCTGGGTGCCGCTGTAAGGCCCAGTGCAACACCAAGCAATGTCCCTGCTACCTGGCGGTGCGTGAGTGTGACCCCGACCTCTGCCTGACCTGTGGCGCCGCTGACCACTGGGACAGCAAGAATGTCTCCTGCAAGAACTGCAGCATTCAAAGAGGGGCCAAGAAGGTGAGCACATACACGCACACACACACACACGCACGCACGCGCATACACACACACACGTGTGTGTGTGTGTGTGTGTGTGTGTGATCCATCCTCAGCTAAATGTTTGTCTTCTCTGCAGCATCTCCTGCTGGCTCCGTCCGATGTTGCTGGTTGGGGCATCTTCATTAAGGAGCCAGTGCAGAAGAACGAGTTCATCTCTGAGTACTGTGGAGAGGTGAGGGCAAGCCCATACCTGGCCAGCCAGCTGTGGTTCATTATGTGGGTTGTGTGCGTGAAGTGCTCATGGCTCAAACCACCTGGTCTGTTTCTGTGCTCAGATCATCTCCCAGGATGAGGCTGATCGGCGAGGCAAAGTCTACGACAAATACATGTGCAGCTTCCTCTTCAATCTGAACAACGGTAAGTTCAGTGAATCCTGTTCCAAATACATTGTCCGTTATTCAGGTCTCTTGGATCAAATGGACATCTTACCATTTATTCTGTTGTGTTTTGTACCACCTTTCCTCATCCTCCCCTTTTCCACCAGATTTTGTTGTAGACGCAACCAGGAAAGGCAACAAGATTAGGTTTGCAAATCATTCGGTCAACCCCAATTGCTATGCAAAAGGCAAGTGTGTTTTTTTATTTTTATTTTTGCCCAGTATTGTACCATAGTTGGCATTACCCTTTTGTATTGCCTATCTGTCTAAATTGTATTACACATATTTCTAATTGTTTTGGGCATTATCTTTTTTTTTTTTTTCCAGTAATGATGGTAAATGGGGATCACAGAATTGGCATATTTGCCAAGAGAGCGATACAAACTGGTGAAGAGCTTTTCTTTGACTACAGGTAGGAACATATCAAATCACATCACTTTTGCCCTGAATTGAAGTAAATAGCCTTGTCTGTGTGTGCACGCATGCTGGGTAGAAATATAAAGTCCAATCTGTTCTTCCCCACTCTGTAGGTATAGCCAGGCTGATGCCCTTAAGTATGTGGGCATTGAACGAGAAATGGAAATTTCGTGAAGCCATCTACCTACCTCTTGAACAAAATGCCTTAAGCCTTTCAGGAACTTTCACCCTCCCACATGCATTTTCAAGCCAATTTCCGTAATGCGTTTCTTTTGTTTTTGTAATAGGGACAATAGTGTCTTCAAAATCTTTGAGCATTTTTTTTTTTTTTTTTTTTTTTTTTTTAGAAAGCACTGTCTTTTCCTGTCTTTCTTTTGTGTGTCTCCACTCTGAGCTTTCCTCTTATGGACAGGACTTCTCTGGGATCCATTAACTACAAGAACTTGATCATTCACTCTGGTGTTTACAGCAGCAAGGGTTCAAAAGAAACCCTTCTTTGGGACTTCACAGGCCATCTTAAACAGTCTTTCATACAGTTTATCATACTGCTACTGATGCACTATTCCTTTTTTATATGTGTAGTTTTCTTTTCCTTTTTTCTCTTTCTTTGGACCAAATTGACAGTTCAACTGGTTGCTTTCTCAAGTACAAACTCACTGTGCACTTCAATATCACACAGTTGGTTAAGGTTTTTGTTTATATATATATAAAAAAAAAGGAAACCAAAGTCACTTTTGAAATCTCTTGCATGCTACCTTGCAAGAACCCATAGCACAGGGGCATGCATTTCCAGACGTGCTAGTACACACGGTTGCTACGGACGGGAGGTCGTTAGGCGAGACAGTGTCAACCTTTGCAGTGCCTTCACTTGCTAACACAACGCGGTCTAGTGTTATCGTCTTAGATCTCTTCTGACTTTGGAAAAACGGAACATTGAGTTTTGTTATATGCATGAACAAAAGAGGAAAGGTTTTAAACAAGACTAGAAATCAGGGATCTTTTCATCTTTAAAGACCATTTTTTGCGTCAACTGTCAAACAAACGAGCAAGCAGCAGTGCAGCTAAAAGATACGCTGGCATTCAGCGTGATGGTTATTTGTTTAAAGAAAACAAAATGCAATCACTTAATCAGTATCTAAGAACGTGTTTGGCTGCAAGCAATAATACTGGCTTGAATCATGTTAATAAGATCTTGGAGCTGGAGTGAAGATGTTTGTATTTATTTGTGTTGGACTGTGTACACCAGTTATACGTTTTTGTAATTTATTGAGAGCTTTCCTAATTTGCTGTGACTTAACCAGATAGTGAAGGTTTATTTTGTTTTCTGTCAGCTGGGACGCAAACAGGATTGTTTTTTAAATTATTCATGTGAAATTGCTCCCATGTGCAGTTGTGCCCTTTTTAAACACCTATTTACATCGATACAAACGGATTTCTTCTTGAGTTCTTCCTTCTCTCCCGAGGGTTTGTGACCACTCCACTTCTGTTTCTGCCTCTGATTCTATAAAAGGTGCTGATTTCTTCAATGTTTACAGGGACTATTGGTGATAAGTGACTCGTACAATGGAAATTAATGTGTTCCCTTGCCGTCAGCAGTACGGGCATAAAGACCACTGATGAGATGGTCGTCAATGTTTTGACATGATTATTAAAACCAGAATTACAACTGAATCTACAGAAAGCTCTTTTTTTTTCTTTATTTAACACATAAAAAATGAACCACACTATACAAATGGGGTTTCCTTGGAGCAGTTAACAAATTTAGGTTACGATTTCTAATAGTCTACATTGGACTCAAAAGTGCTGCAAAAACTTAATTCACGTTTTGTTTTACACGCTTCATCTCCCACATCTGCCCTTTTGCGGTGGCAGCCGCCTACAGTCATGAAGTCTGGGAAAGCTGGCCACATCATTCATTCTATTCAGTCAACCCCCTCATTTCCTTTCACTGATGGGGAGTAGCATGCATCCCAGCACAGGGGGTTTCAGACGGCAAAGAGGTGCATTCAAGGGGGTAGGGTGGCAGCGGGGTTCCATGGGTCTGTGTCCGTATGTGCACATGGTGTATGGGATTGTGGTAGTCCTGAGCCGTTTGTGTGGGAGGGAGGGGTGGGGAGGAGGGGAATAGGTTGGCAGGATTTACCCCAGGCCCCAAACCTCTTATCTTAAAAGGGGAGATCCATTTTTGCTGCTTCATGGACAACAGCAGCAGTTGGGATTTTCCAAATGCCAGTACATTGATCGGATTTCCTCTCCTGTGCACACATTCCTTGCAACATTGAACAAAAAAAAAGTCAAGATATTTTTTTTTTCTTCTGTGAAAGAGAGGGGGGGGGGGGGGGGGGGGGGAATCCATTCAGGCCAAGTAGCTGTAGGTATCCTTTTCACCATCGACACGTTCCAGGTACTCCTTCTCGATTAATATATCGATACATTTCTAGAAAAAAAAAATCACATATGTATCACTGGACTGCATTACACTTGTTCTATTGCCTGACAGCTGAACATTTGGAAGACATGTTATTTTGCGAGAGTGCTGATTTCTCCCTGAATCTCAGCCGTCTTCTGTACAGTGGGCTAGGAGCATGTGTGAAAGGTGAGGGGCTTACTTTGATGACAGGAACACGAGGCTTGAAGCGTGACGACAGTTGATTCAGCACTTCTGCCAAGAGCTGCTGATGTTTGAGGAGCTTTCTCATCTTCATGATTCGGACGATAGCAGCCTACGCACGCATGCGTGCACACACAAAACAGAATTACAAACCACTGGAAAAAAACACAAAAGAAAAGGCAGTTCTTGGCTATTCAAAGACTAACCCTTAGTGCTGGGTGTTCAGGTTTAATGGAAACATGAAACATAATTAAAGGCTGAAAAAAAAGCACAAAAGTGCAGGCTTCCTATATTTACCTGGATAAGAAGTTTCCGGTCTTCTTCTATGTTCTTGTGGGTCGTCTCCTGTTCCTGCTTCTGCTCGGTCTTCATGGGAACATTAATATTCACCCGCAGTTTCTTGCTAGAGACAGACACACACACATGAACCTTCCAATATTAATATTTTATCTCATTGAAATTACATGAATAGAACAAAACAAGATGAACTAATTGGAGAATTAATTATTAACAATTTCTTCAAATTCTATTTCATTAAAAAATGACAAGATGAAAACGAGGAAAGAATCTTTTAAAAAAAATTCCCCAGAACTAATGTGGTACTGTTAATTCTACCTTGCTTTTATTACTAACAAGAAGACCTTAGTCAAAACTACCAAAATGGTGTAATGAAGTGGACTGACATTGGACACAATTCTTCTGATGGCTCAGAGATTTGAGATATTTGAGAAGTTTAGATTAGATAACTTTTTTTCCTTCGTACCTATTCTCATTAATTATTTATGTTCATTTTAATTTATAGTTAGTTTCCTTAGTTTGGCATGGCTATTAACTAAATGCATAGATTCTTACATTGTTCTTAAAATGTACACTTACTTCTTGTATCCCAGGAACAGTTTAATCACCGTGTCAGGTTTGAACTCCACCTCGTCCACATTGGCATTCTCGTCCTCTAGGACCTGCAAAAGCAAACAATAGTTTCATATTTAAAAAATAAACGCCAGCACAAAAAATAAAAATAAAATCAAGAATCCCTCTAGTGGACAAATTCCAAACTACAAGCCATTTAGTGGACTTACACTCACCAACAGTTTGGACTTGAGGAGGATTTGCAAAACTTGCACTAAAATGTCCTGTTGGGTTAAAGAGGAAAACACAGCTGTTAAGGTCAATGTTAGCATGTGAATTAATCTACTGAAGTGCTTAATAACAATTATCAATTAAGAAAACACGATAACTTATGAACGTATCCCAAAACTACAGTTACCAACAATGTGTAACATCTGATTGTCAACTGTCTAAATTGCTAACTGGCTTGAACAGTCACAGTACCCTGTCTCTGGCAATCGACATGTTTTTCTAGGCTACATTCACACGCAATGTTTAGCTTAGAGGTACATCTATGAAGAGCAGTTACACTTGACATTGTTGTGTTAAAGGTCTCCTTCCAAAATAAACCGTTTAAGACTTGATGTTTTTACATTACCATAGATCAGCCCAAGTTGTACTTCTATGCTCAACTTCAAAATGCTCTCCTACCCCTGTAGTCTGTATTCGCCTGTGATAGAAAACTGCCGGGAAAAACAAGCGAATCGGAAAAGCTGTACATATGTACGTCAATTTGAACATTAGCTATGCAGTTAACCCGCCCTCAAGAAACGTTAGGCTGCCAGACCCACTAGATGGAGCGTCACAGTGTTGTTAGCCAATCAGAGGCGATACATTTGCATATCATTAATATTCATAAGAATCCTCTCGAGCTATCCCTGCACTCGTTTTCACCTAACTAAAATAGCTTGAAACAAGACAACCACAGCATATTTTTTGTCGAAACCAACTCTCATGACATTATTTTAGATAAGAGACCACAACAAAATTAATGAAAATACGATGGAATGAGATCTTTAAAACCTAATTTAGACTCCATGCATTCAATTATGTTTACATCCACAAAAAAATGACTTTAGGGGATTCACATTATAATCTCGGCCAAAAGAGTAGCTGAAGTAGTGTGTCCTGGCTGCAAGAGAGATCTGCAAAAATCGAATACTGACCGTTTTGATCTGTGTGCTGTCTGTGAGCTGCTGGACGGTATAAGTGTCCTCTGTGTTGAACTGCAGGAGGATGGCCATCTGGAAGGTAGAGGCCTGGAGCAGGAAGTAAAGCAGACGGTCAACAACGAGCCACCAAGTGTAGTGACTATTCAATCATTCATTTATCCATCCACCCATTCATTCATTCATCCATCCATCCATCCATCCATTTAATTTTTGCCTCCACACACAACTCCAAAGTAAGGAGCTATTCACTGACTCCACTCTCCCTATAGCTGTGCACTGTAGTTTGCAATGACTTGGAAGGTGGTACTCAAATATGCGCAATCCAAAGGCGCTGCAGAGGTACGCTCACCTGCAAGGTGTATCTGTTCTTGAAGCAGTTGGTGACCAGCTCCCCCTTGGACAGGTGGTAAAGCCAGGTCAGCTTGCGGCCGCTGTGTCTGCTGGCGTAGAAGGCTGTGAATCTTTGGTAACTTCGTTCCAACTACGTGAGAGCACAACAAAATAAAGAGAGAAAATGAACAGTAGGATGTAGATGGGTTCCCTCTACCCATACACATTAGTACACGAGTACTACTAGTAAACACCCATTAGCACCCATGTAAACAGAGACATTAGTACTATTATTAGAACACATGTACCTATAATAGTACACATCACTCTGCCAGGAGTTATATCCCCAATAATAGCCACTTTGTTACCCCTTACATTAAAATACTTTATACTCCTATTCTCAGAGCTGATCTAGAGCTGATAAAGCTTTTGAAATGAAGGGGTCAACAGTCCAGTTTCCAGTAACTGAATACTTTGACTACCACAACCTGGGTGAATGAGTATTCCCACGGACCTACTTCCACAGTAAATGACACAACCATCCGTTTCCCAGTCTTATACGGCCTGCCTCACAGCCTGACTCTGGCAAAGTCTCTAAGAGCCTCCAGCTTACCTCGGACGGTAAAGCGAATGTGCAGGACTGCTGGAAAGGCCAAGAGCCGGAGCTCAGCACCTGGATACTGAAGTCCACTGCAGGAAACCAAATACACACAAAATCAACTTCTTCACCATCAGGGCCTATTTATTCATGCTTCATTTGTCCATTCGTTTGTTCGTTCATTATTGGCTAAATGAGTTAACAGCCATAAGGTGTTTTAGTTAGTTCTGGCAAATTACACTTTACAGAGTCACTCAGCTTAGACAGACAATACACATACAAAAGTAGGTCTTTACACTAAAGATGGGAAAAACTATTTTTGTAATCGAGACCGTAGGAATCTTCCAGAAGAAACCTGCAAAGCCTGCTGCATTGTCTGTTACCCATTTCCAAAATGCTAGGAATGTTCATGTTTTTTTCCCAGTGGTTGACATTTTATAGCACACAAGACTCCGCAAGGCTCACTGCAGCCCTAAAATTGGTGTCCTTAAATGTGAGTGATTTGTGAGTATTGAGTGAAATGTGAGTATTTGGTTTTGCGCTTGTGTGTGTGTGTGTG
>JAGFZM010000034.1:1336066-1348507 GCA_017657215.1 Limnothrissa miodon | reverse complement strand
ATGGCTACTCATGACCTCAGAGTATGTGAAGGTAATCTTTTTATAACCAGGGTTTTCATAATTCCACCATCTGTCCCATGGTTTTCTGCCAGTGCTATCCAAAACACATCAAAGCATTATCAACAAACGTCAACAAGGGGGCGGGGGTGTCATAAAATAACAAAACAAGATCAAAACGAAGCAAGAATACATAACAAATGGTCAGAAGATGTTATTTTCATTATCTGAAAAATAGGCTAAGGTTGCAAGTTGTTGGTCTACGGCTTAGACTCTAAGCATTGCGACTATTAAAAAAAAAGTATTTCAAGCTGTTGAAATCGTCATTAAAACTATGGTCAATGACCAAGATAGAACATGAGGGCGAGTTTGTATGGCCTAGACGTGAACACTCGGCTTTACAAGTTAGTAAACTATATCACAACTAATTACAAAAATGCATTATGTCGCTACTCATCACACAAGAAATGCCCGTAAAGTTAAATTACCATCTTGCGAAGAAACTACCTGTACTGGCCGTGATAACCATAGGTCACTTACCTAAAGGAACAGGTTTATACCATTAATCATAAGGCTGGGAGCTACGTTAGGTGATGTGGGTACGTATCTCACATAAGAAACAAACAGCGATACGTTAACGTTAGAAACCCACATCCTGCTGTGTGTGACTTCAAGGAATCATAATCAGAATATGGATCTGTGTGTTTGTTTACATTTCACGGGTAATCACCGGATAACTCAGTTATTGTTTTATTCAAAAGATATAAGAATTACCGTAAACTGTCGCAGCTGAATGACCGAGATAATGGCCTGGGGCTGTAGGACTGTTTTCATTCTGACAACAAGCCGGGGTTTGGCGAAAATACGTGGTATCCTTACCGTACACCGTGGGGAACTAACGTGTTAGTGACCATTACTGCAATCTACCTACGTATACATATCACATATATGCTTTACAGAAATTAGTATTACACAGATTTCTTACATCTGTCTGACCAAACCGTATCAGCTAGTTAACCTTGTTAGCTATTTAGCTAGCTGGAAAAGCTAGCAGATTTGAAGCTAGAATGCTAAGTTCGTTAGCTACTAAGCTAACATCAGTTACGTAGCTAGTTAAGGCAACTACAGTGTATTTTTAAACAAACAATGGGTTATTGCAATGGTATTGTCAGCAAATAATAGGCTTCTTAGACATCAAGAGGGATCTAAATGAATGGTATTTTCAGATTTACGGCAGTAAGCAACCCAGGCAAGTTAGCTCTAATGCTAGCTTGTCTCACTGATGCAAAATGGCCCCCTATTCAATGAGTCAGGATTATTCCTATCAAATGCTTGATAGCCTTCCCCTTTTGATGTAGAATTGTATGATTAGACCACACATATAAAGAGACAAAGTAATTGTAAAGCATTTATAACATTTTGTCTTACCATTCTTGTCCCGTTAGTGTCGCTTGCTCACGCAGCTCAAACCATACATATCCTACTGATTGAGTGTGCCCTGTGTTTAGTTTGGGAATCACACTCATACAACCCCTCTGTCGTCACCTGCTGGAAACAAGCTCCCAACCTGACTCGTCACGTTTTCGGCGGTGCGTATGAATTCGGTCTAGTGATTGGCCTAACTATCGCACACAAGACAAGTTCAGTTAAGTTTTTTTTTTCTAACAATGAGCCTTATACCAGCGATGTGTGAGGTTATGTGACATTTGCCTTGTAGCCCACAAACCCTTAATTTAGACACGAATTGTCTAAAGGACTTTAATAAAGGACAACATGCCAAATTATCCTTTTTAAACATATGATGTCTTGTTCTTGAGAAGATCTTTATGTCTATAAATAGGGTAATGGGGTAGCAGCACATTATAAATGTTCTACTATACCTTCTAGCCAAGGCCTACTCTAAAGCTGGCTAACTGAACTGAGACTATCCTATAGTTATAACGTTAATTGCATCCGTGTTATAACAGCTTATTAATTCTTTAAAAATCCCTAATTTGTATAGAATGCATTGTTTGATGATTGTTTAAAAAATAAACTTTTTTCTAAGCGTTCTGCCAGATGGAATCCAGATCCAAGTAACAGGCCATGCTTTATTAGACTGGCCTGCGGCTTATGGTGACCCAAAATCGGTGGTCTCTATAACCATGGAATTAAATTAAAAAGAGAATAAATCGTGCTAATTAATAGCGCCTTTATGTTCTGTGGCCCATGTGTCTGCAGTACCATTTAGTAGCACATGGGGGCAGCATATGACCACAAGTAAAACTGAACTTCAACTAAGTTAATGGTTTGTTAGTAAATTGTCATCTTAGTAAGCTAAGATAGTAACTGATGATGGTCAAAAGACAATTCTCTGCACAGTAGTCAATGTTATGAAAGAATAACACACACAGAAATAATAATACACAAATAAATACACAAAAAATAACAAGAAATCTGCCAGACAGAGTAAATCATGGCAAGGCTCTTTAATGTTGAAACTTTATACCATATCACAAAACATACTGCAAATAAGGCTTGACAGATGACATGTTATCAAAAGGAATTCTAAGTGAAATGATGCAGACACATCCTTGCATCTCGCCTCAGGAGACAGTGATTCCTTTTGAACTATTAGACCTCAGATCTGATAACCACAGAGCAGCTCACAAACAATGTCATTATAATGTCAGTGACAAGTTCAGAAGTACATTTTAACCCCATTTCTTAAAAAGAATCACATTTTGTAAATCAGGTCTCTCACATCATGGAAGAATAAAAACAAACACAGTCAGTCAATAACTGAATTGCACTAAATATAAAAAAGTGTTAGACGGTTATTTCCCAACTTTTCATAATAGCAAATATTTTAAAAATACATCCCCATTAATAAATACAGATATGATATTCCACAGTAGTTTACATTACCAGTATATACAGTTCACATACAACGGGCCATGCTGCTGCTTTAACTCAAAGAGAGCAATGTGCCACATTTGATCATAAAAATGTATGAATAAAATGAATAAAAAGAATATAAGCTTTATTTTATGTGTTTTAATAAAATGTTTATGTGAAGTTTATCACAATAGAGCACTGAGGAGGGAGGTAAATAAATTCTTTATGTTGGGACAGTGGACTCTTATGCAACCATCAGTCATATGCTCTGGGAAAATGGAATGGCTGCTAATTTAAACAGATATCAGACACACAAACAAATAAAAAAAAACTAACAAGCAAACACAAATCTTTTCCATTACATAAGTTCAAGTGAAAAGGGAACACTGTCTCCTCTCTAGGCTTTAACTCAATTAGACGAAGGCCGGGAAAGACTCTGTTTGAAAAGAATTAGTTTTAGAATCTGACGGTGGTAGCGGTGGAACTAGGAAATTAAAAAAGGAAAATGTCACAACAGCACAGTTCTCGACTCTTTTAGTTTTTCCATTATAACAGACATGTAATACAGCATTCATTAGTACTATCTGAAAACACACTTCCAATAGGCAAGTAGCTTTGCCAACATCCAACTCACCCTGGGAAACACAAACAGATGGAACACAGACAATGGCTAGGTCATCTATAAAATATCTTCATAAAAATATATATATATTATTTATTGTGAGACAAAACATATGGTTTACCTACAGTATCACTGTACAAAACAATAATATTGTAACTGTATACAGTATGTTTAAGTTAGGTGACTTTATGGGCATGTTACAGACGGATAATAATGGCTAAGGACAATACAAAATGTATAGAATGTCCAATAAGACCGAATGGTTTGTTGTGACACACATAAATGGATGCTCCAGTCCCCAAAAATCTTGAGATCCAGAGCAAAAAATCTGCAATGACAATGGGTAGTAAATCACATTTACTGATATTAGCTTGTAGCATGTGAAAGTACAAATGATCCAATATTGTAAGTAAGTGAGCTAACTTAAGTGAACACTCTAGATGTTCCCTAACATCATGACGATATTGCACATGCCATAGCTTTCTGTGTTTTGACAACAGGTTTCAGGTTTGTTTTTCACATGTTCTTGTGGATATTTGTTTATTTGTTAATTGTTATAGGACAGCGGTACTGGTGTACAGTTTAAAATAATTATGTTGGAGTCAGAGGAAGTCCATCATAGAAAGACTGAGAAAAAAATGCATTTGAAGGCTAAAGCGAGGCACATGTCAAACCCAGACAAGCCTTTCTTACTTTTTTTCTTGCGAGAACAACAACTCACAACAGAACTCACGACTGTGCGAAACTGTCTGGAAACTCTGGAAAATACATCAGAGCCTTTAAATGAGAGGCCACTGACACCATTCCCGTTTCCACAGTAGACTTCCTCATAGATTTCACCCAGTGATCACATTATTTTTAGCCAATGTGTTTCCAGAAAATGCCTCAAATGTTAACAACAACAAAATTTGAAATTAATGTTTTAACAAAAAAACAAACACACACAAAACAAAACAAAATGTCAATATATATAAAAAACGTAATTTATAATTCCAATAAACGCAAAAAAACTGTTGCACATTCTTACTTTGCTTCAGACAATCATGACTTTTCCCAAGTCTTTTTTCTGCCAGTGTGCTCTTTCTGGTGACCGTGTGCACAGCGCAGGCACAGAAGTGGTTTTATTAACACAGGTAAAAACATCCAGGGGAAGTCTAGTCATCCGTCCAGACAGCAGATTACATGTGGTTGCAGGTACTAGGTATCTTTCAGAGAAATCACATTTTCCTCAGTAAACATATTTGCCATAGCACACAAAAAAACTCCTTTAGCTGACAATATGTGACCACATAAACAATGTAACAAAAAAGACATTTCCTGTGATCAGATGAAATTACTGTATTATACTGCCAGCAATGATAACACAACATGTTTAACATGTAAAGAGCATAATCATATAAAAATTTAATCTAGAATTAAATAATCTAATTTGGAACCATGTCCATGAGTGCAAGGGGGGCTAGTGAAGAAGTTGCAAAACAAAACAAAACAAACAACAGCAAAAACAGCATTTCCTCATGGAAATGAAACATATATTAGACTCTTAGGCAATTGTCCCTTTGCTTTTTCTTCTGTAAAGACTAATACTGCTGAACTCCAAGGCTAAGTGGCTAAATCCCAAAGGCACGGTGGATTAAGCCAATTAACTCATTATTACTCCCTAATACTCTGATTTATGGACAATTTCAAAATCTCCTGAATACTAAATCCAGTGCCAAACATACAGTACATGTTCATTACCAATGTAGAATGTGTAACTCGGGGTTTTCTCGTAACTCCCAATGAGATTTAGGTTTAGCTGTTTTTAACTGAAAAGAAGTGCATAAGACTTGGGTGTTTGGCAACAGAAGTGAAGATGGCATTTTTTAACATGTTAAGCTTGGACTGCTGTCAGCAGCAGACAAGAAGTGTGGTTTATGTATCATCACTGACTGGTCTTTCAGATTTCCTCTGCATGCCACTTTGTTGTGTTAACTTCAGCACAGATTAATGTAACAGCGGCGATACAATCTAATGGCCGTTTGCCAAAAGAAAAGTAATTTCTGTCCCTGTTAAAATCTATTTGCCATTTCCTGGATTTAAGTTCTCAAAATAAAAAAACGATCAATGTATGCTTAAAGAATACATGTAAAAGTTCATGGCCAGTGAATACAAACAAAAAACAAACACCGTGTTTATGGATCTTACTCCCTGCACAACAGGATTAGCAGATCAGTGTACAGAACAAAAATGCTATGAGTGATCCAGACAGTATATATTCAAAGTTGTCCTCAAATCCCCAAACACAATAGAAATCAGAGACAAACCAGTCACTATGTACAGTGTACAGAATCTCTGAGCAGGACAGCTTCACACCCCAGCCCCCTCCTCCACCCTCTGCCTTGTTCGAGTACTCTGAGAGTCATTGAGTCAGCCGGAGCCTGCCCTGGGCGGGCAGTGTCTGCGGGCGTCTCTCAGATGAACCACTCCTTCTTGCTTTCCTCAATGGTCTCTGTGAACGGCGGCTCGGTACCGATGATGGCGGTGTCGGCGGATTCAGACGACTCCGCTCCCTTCGCTTCATTGGTGTGGTAGGTCCCCTTATGGCGGAACATGTAGCGGATCAGGAACACCAGCGTGCAGAGGATGGTGAATATCACCACGGCGATGATGCCTGTTAAAAAGAACACAGTTTGTTCCTCACACACCATTTGCGCTATTTAAAAAAGTCATAAAGTTACAGGAAAATAAACCAACAAAAGAATGAATGACAAAAATCTCAGTAAACTGTTTTATATTGTATATATGCATGGATGACTGAGAATCTTTGGAAAATGATCACTGACAATTTTAAAAGATCTTTTGTAAACATGTTTGTGAACATTAAAGAAAATGTAAATCATTTTAAATGTCTTATAAGACAATCAGTTTAAAATGTCTTTAACAAATAAAAAGTTATTTCCTTGTTACAGACCTCCAATTATGGCTGAGTTTCTGTTGACTCCATCTGGTATGACTCTCTCTTCATTAAACGGAAAGCCGGGACCTGCTGAAAAAGTGTTACAAAGGACATTTAACACAGGCCTTCTTAGACTCAGTTTGGTCATCACAGAAACACTATTTAATATCTCTTTCAGTGACAACCTACACACACACACACACAGCATGTTAAATTGACTGAAGTGAGCCAATTGAGGTTCTGACAGGTTTGTTGGTTCATGCTGGTAGACAGTTCAGACAGGACCCTGCCTCTCTGTCACCTCAACATGCAGAAAGCCTCAAGCAACGTCAGTCACAGCTCACAGCTCTGCATTGTCCACACACACACACGCACACACACACACACACACACACACACACACACACACACACTTGCTGTCTGTCAGTAATCTGATGTGATGCACTGATCCATCACTAACAGTTGCTAACAGTTTGCAGAGGCTGTGACATGGTGCATTTCAGATGAAAAGGGGAGAAAGTGCTGAGGTCTCCTTTTATCTCTCTGACATTTCATTTAACCAGCATGACTGCATCATGCACCCTGCATGTCTGTCCCATACTGGCTCTGTAGGAAGACAACAGTGTTGACAACAGCCTAGTTTGTGGTCCATAAATGAAGCACATTTTAGACCAAGAAACTAAATTGTGAAGGAATTACTGCAGTGCTAAGGTTAAAGTATATGCTGTATATTGCTTAAAGAGCAGCCCCAGACTTGGTTTGTTTGAATACAACTGCTGACACAGAATAAGCAAGAACTAGGCCAGTGACAAGAAAAATATCAGTCTTGTTTAAGAGGACTCTCTGTATCATTGAACTTTAAAACTTTAAAATGTCAGTTTATTTAACTTTTCTTTAACATTTATCTAACTTATGGTTCCTAATCCTACGCCGACTTTGTGATACCTACATTTTTTTTTTTACATCTTTGTGAATACATTTTATTTTTACAACTTGTACATAATTCAGATTTTTCTTATTAATGGTTTGTGATATTCCAGTGTATTCCATATGGCATGACTTTACATTATAATTTATAATTTATTACTTCCTACAAAGTCATATTTGCTTCTGTTAAGAGCTTCTTTTGTAATCCTACCTCCGTCCACATGCCAGGGGTCTGTTGCGGCAGACATCGGTGGGATGGTGAGGGGAGAGGCTCCGCAATTAGATTCGACAAGTTTTCCTTGGTGAGAGACGGGCACGGGACCGCGAGATCTCAGCGCTGCCTTGAGCGGGGCGATGTTGTTGAACTGCACTCGGGACAGACAGCCCGCAAAGCCGGGCGTGTTGTACTTCTCGAAGAGCACTGGGTCGATGTCGCCCGTTTCTGCAGGCGAAGTAAGAGAAGAGAGACAGAGAGTGGGCGGGAGAAAGAAAGAAAGACAGAGAGAGAGAGGATTAGGAGTCAGCAAAGCAACATATCAAAATCTTCTTAGCGTTTAAGTCTCAGACGCCCCAAAGTTGTATGTGTGAAAATAAGTCCATGGTGAGTAATCTGATAAAATATTATGATTACTGAGTATTGGTACAAAAAAAAAACATTATTCATTGTGACCCAACTGTCCTTCATTATTAAACAAAACAAATGCAAAGCCTGATTCTAAGGATTCAGATAACCTTTAATAAACCACAGACAATTATAACGAATTGGAAAGAAAAGATTATAATTATTATTGTTATCCAATAAATACCTGTCATTTGTGTAAATTACAACAAAATCATTTTGATTGTTACATTTGTCTTAGTGATTAGTACATTTGTTTTTCTCCCTTTTCTCTCTTCATCCCCCCCTTCAAACACACACACACAAACACACACACACACACACACACACTGAAGACTTTTCTGATTGGCTGATGCCCAAAAGCAACTTCAAAGGGCAGATGGAGCTCAAAAGCACACAGTCCCAGCAGAGTGCAAGACAAAAGGCAGTCAGTTGAGACACAGCAGTGAGGTTGGGAAGTCAAACCTGGTGCAGACGCATCAAAGATGCTCTGCAGTGCACTTTCTCGCCGCACACAAAGGAACAGGCGCCAAAAAAAGGAAGCCCTCTTTGCAAGCTGTGGGATCTTTTGAAAAACAAACACCTTGCAGCCTTGTTTTATGTGGTGAGAATGCAAGAAAACAAATCATCTCACACAGCTACAAAAACCAAAGAAAGGTCTCCAGGGATCCAAACAGAATATAAATGTACATTTTGTTAAAAAAAAAAAAAAAAAAAAAAAGACTATAAATCCTGCTGGCCCACTGGCATTTTGAGAGATCTCAAGGAGTGAGCAATAATAAGTGGTTATGTTGCAGGTGATGGATGAAACCGCTGAAACAGAGACCATCAGACATTAATCCCACTGTAAGCAAAAAGCAGTTCATGCACTCCGGTTTCCATATTGGTTTACTGAATGTTACTTGCTGGGGCATGATTGCACCCCTAGAAAACTGTCATCACAGAAGAGCGATACCGATAGTAAACTATTTTTATTTCAGACCACGTACTGTATATCAACACAGACAGGACATTTGTTTTATTGCTGCTCACTGAAATTGAGCCTGTGTCCTTGATATTTCTTTCGCTTGCCTTACATATGAGGGCTCGAGGGGACCAGTTAAATGTGATCGCGATCTATTTCTCCTCAGTTTGAGCAGGAGACAGCCCGCAGCTCTCTGACACTACTCCCAGTGAAGTGATTACGGTTGACAGACACTGCCGTGCCACCAGCAAATGTCCCACATGACAACATAATTTCCAGTAACCCAGATACACTTCTCTGAAACACTGTATGTGTATGTCAAAGCCACAGCGCATCACTCTTTCTCTTGTTCCTCTCTCTCTATCTCTATCCCCTTCTCTCCCAATGCAACCTCAGTGGTACTGGAGGCTTGATAATAAAAACACTGACACAGCTTCCTGTGCTTGCTTTTTTTCTCTTTCAAAGCCATACACATTTTTTTTTTGACTAGGGGACATCTTGTTCCTGGAATTGCGTCCCTGAATGCCATTGCTCTAATTCATCCGCTGGTGTGGGACGAGTCAAAGACCACCCGCACAGCGCCAGACAGGTTCCCTGTCTGTTGTTGAAGATGGAAAAATTCCTGTCACGATTACCTCTGAGAGTAGGGGCTCAGCCTGTCCAAGACAAATAGCCTCTGTAGGGTCTAATATACATCATGCTCCCAGGTCTGTTTCATACATACATGCATCATGTTAGAAACTCAGATGAGAAGTGAACAGCCTCCCCATTGGGTCTCCTTCTCAAGCACCTCATTTTGGTACCCCGTCCAGCTGTTATCATGCGGGATAGCTAGAGGGGATTGTCCACAAATGCAAACCACATGTACAGGAGGAAGGGGAATAGCTGCTGGGAGACACAACAAATGGATGTTAAGGATGAACTCAGTGTCCCCTGTGGAGAGAGAACAATCAACGCTGAAGAGTGGTTTCCCTTGCTGCCTCCATAAATCCCAACACTCTGACAGAGGGGTTCATAAAGTTCTCAGAAATGCCTACAGTGTATATCAACGTATATCAACAACATTATACAGTATTACAAGCCTGGATCAGTAGAGTCTGTACTGTGTATATGTGCGCACTCAATAAGTTGAAATTCATCTCCGGAGTGGAGTATTTTTGGATATGGGTGTAAGCCTAATGAGTTTCCCCCCTGCAGGCCTGTGACAAGGGAGTCAGAACACAGACGATGGGTCAGGAAGAAGAAGACGACCTGGTTGTGAACCCAGCATCCCGTAGGAAGGGACGTAGAAATAGGCTGTGTGTCTGACCTGACTCCAGGCTCATTTGGGCTGTCTTGATGAATTATAAGTAGCTAACCATTGTCCCTGTTTCTGTCCAAGTCTTTGTTTCCCCAGTGCTATGAGAGAAACTGGAGACACATATATATATATTTCTCCAAAGGCTCTTTGGCCTATTTTCTGTGATGATTCAAAGCAGTCAGAAAAAGCTCATGAAGTAAAGAGCAAGCAGAACGAACAGACAGGCAGCTTGGTTGAGCTACAAAGACAATCACCACCAAGTGCTAATTATTCCTTTTAGATATCAATCGCTGGATAAATATGAATGTGGCGTATTCACAAAGGAGACTGCAATTAATATGCATGATGTTAACGAACACAGCTCCTGGGTACCGTCACAAGAGAATACACAGACAGAAAAAAAGGAAGGAGAAATAAAGAATATAAAATGGTCTGTAAGGCATAAGGCATTTAGCGTAAATCCTACTTGTATGAAAATTATGCAGCGCTTGTTATTCAGAATACCTCTGCTTCAAGGCACCACTCCCATCCTGTACATCAATCTTAGACCATCTTGGGACAGTTTCATGATTCAGCTCTAATGCCTGTGCGTGTAGAAAATTAATCATTCATGTCAAATTCATCCCATTATTGGTACAAATGATCCTCCAGGGGCCTGGGTATAGCCTGAGCATCTGAGCCCAACCTCACTGCAGCACCCACCCCCACCCACCCTCACCCCTTCCTTCAGCTCTGTTTCTCCCACCACACCCAGTTTCTGTACCCTGCCAGGATTAAAATCATTACGCTACGCATCAACGCCAGACCCTGTGCTTCTGGAAGCTGCAAGCATTTAGGACTATAACCCCATAAATTACTGCCATTTTACCGCCCCTGATGGAGCTTAGATGTGCCAGACAGCTGCTGGCACGTCTAAGGAGGGACTGTTACCCATGAGTGCAGCAGAGAGACACACCAAAGTGCAGTGTGAGGGCAGTGGAAAGCGCCTCCTTCTCTGTTTCCACATGGGTGTGGGTGAGACTCGGCTCAACAGCGAGCTGTTTTCGATGAGGGAGAGTGACAGACATCGAATGGGACAAAGACTCATGCCCTGGTGTTGGTGCATTGGCAGCAGTCAAAACCCTTCCCTGTACACATCTCCCATCCTGGCCCGAATCTTATGAGAGACGCTATCTTCAATTGCGAACACACTTGAGCATCGCAAGTCCCCCCCGGCATGAACTGTGGGTGAAGCCACCCCCTGACAATTGCATTTAAAGCCATTGCAGGCTTGTTCATGATTGCAGGGGCCTGGGGGGCTGTAGGGTGGAGGGGTAATTAGATTGGGGTCAGGAACTGGCAGTAGGGAGCCTCATGTGATCTGACCTGTGAACACTGCTCCATATGGGGGAGATATGGTTTGTGTGTGTATGTGTGTGTGTGTGGGGGGTGTAGAGTGGAGCCACACACACACACTCAAACACACACAGCACAGTAAAAAGGAAGCAAAACCTCACACAGTAATGGAGAAATATCACAAAATTAAAAAAAATTAATCCAGATAGCCAGTGACAGACTCAGGCATCTTGCACCTTGACAGCTAGCTCGTTATCGCCCACACACTATCACTACCACAACACCATTTGGTTAACAAAACAAGAGTAATAACCCTTTTCCACTTTGTCTGTCAAACCACATGTGACCCACAAATGAAAACTTAATGAATAATTCAAGACCCATAATGTAAACACGTGTGATGGGGAAACACAGATGATTGGCCTAAGGAGATGAGTGTGTGTGAGTGTGTGTGTGTGTGTGAGTTGGGGTGGGGGCTGGGAGGGGGGGACGCGGTGTAGGGGGATGTCTTTTAATACTGGGGTGAGAAAAGGAGGCAATGGGTGCGATCAAATGTGTTCCCATGGCAACAAATGGATGCTGGGCCGGGAGGCGAGATGGGAGGAGAAGCACGGGGCACCAGACTGGAAGGGAGGTGCTGATGAGAAATGAAAATTACCCTTTTTTTCCAGCCATGTGGGCGGCACAATGCAACACTCTGTCCTACATCAGCAGCGCTGCCTAGATCTCACAAAGATACAGCTTGGCTGTTGGAATAAGAGGATCCCCTCCTCCCCTTTCTTCCTTACATCCTATCATTTGTGTGTGCGCATGGATGTGTGTGTGTGTGTGTGTGTGTGTGTGTGTGTGTGTGTGTGTGTGT
>JAGFZM010000034.1:1278533-1311978 GCA_017657215.1 Limnothrissa miodon | reverse complement strand
TGTGTGTGTGTGTGTGTGTGTGTGTGTCTGTGTGTGTGAGACTGTCCCATGGTCCAGATCAAGGGTGCCCAGAGCAGCTTATCAGCTCAGAAAGCCTGATCCCTGCAGACAGAGAAAAAACATGATACCACTGCAGCACACAACACTGGGCCTCTCTGATGGAAGAGCTGGGCCAAGCAACTGTAGGGCCCACAGAGAGACAGAGAGAGAGAGAGAGAGAGAGAGAGAGAGAGAGAGAGAGGGAGGGAGAGAGTCTTCTATCAATTCACTATTCTCCCCACCTCACACAGAGCAACTCAACTACCTCACATTTTACAAGAAAACCTTCAATGTCATTTGGTATTTTGCATTTTGTGATAAGCTTACTCAGTTCAGCTCAGCTCTCAAGAAAGAGAGAGAGAGAGAGAGATAAAGAAAGAGAGAGAGAGTAAGGAAAGAGAGAGGGGATAAAACAGAGAGAGAGACAGACAACAAGAACATTGGGAACATCTGACATATCTCTCCCATGACGTGGTGACAGGGGGCCGCTGTCTCTGCATGTGCTGTCAGTGCCTCTAAAGGGCCCCTGGTGGCCCACTGAAGCTCCTTTGGGCCCCAGGCTGGCAGGAGGGCCCCTGAGAGCTGCTCAAATGAATCCCCCACCAGACACACACACACACACACATACACACAAACACAGTCACAGACAGGCTTCACATATTGTCGGAGGTGAGATACAGCTTTGAGACTCATTGGTGTAAGGAAAAAAACATTGCCTGCGCCACACAGCACATCTTCCTATTACCGTCGCTAGAGAACAGAACTCTGCAAATAGTTTAGCCCTGCCAGTCCTGTCCTTGTCCTCCTGACACATTTCAACACTACTAACTTATATGCTAATCCTCTGTCATGGGTCTTTGCAAGACGACAGATCCAGAGTCATCTTGTCATGAAAGGTCATTTCTATATACAGAGCTGTAACAAAACACAAAAGCAGTTAACCAATCCGGCTGTTTGAGTGAGTGTGAGCGCTTATGATACTTCATGGCCATACACACACACAAACACACACACACACACACACACACACACACACACACACACACACACACACACACACACTCTCTCTCTCTCTGGTGGCACTTCCCATCCCTCAACCACCCCTTTACAAAACCACACCACCAGTGGCTCTTTGCATCACTCACCACCTCATCACAAAAAAAACACAGTCACACACACACACACACACAAACACACACACCAACTCTGCACTCAATATAGCTGGGACAGGCCTCATACAGGCTGCAGACAGGGGTTGAGGAAGAGTGAGGGAGAAAGAGAGAGGGAGGGAGAGATAGAGAGACAGAGAGAGGGAGAAAGAGAGAAGGGAATTGAGGTGAGGAAAAGGGTAAGGGGTGAGTGGGGGGGGGGGGGGGGGGGGATGTGGGGAATCCATTATTACCTGTGGTGAGTGAAAATGTTGCTGCAGACATCATAGATCTGAGAGAGTGAGAGTGCCATCTACCTTCCATCTTGGTGTCTTTGTCATTCCCAACACACACACACACACACACACACACACACACACAGGCAAGTCATGCACACACACACACAACATGCACAAACAACCACCTTCACATACACACTCACGTACTCACACACATACACACACACAAACAAACAAACAAACAAACTCACAGTCAAGTCAAGACCACACACTCTGATATCGACACCATCAGCCAAAACATGTCTTGGCTGTTTAGACATAATAAAAACCTAAAGTGCACCACGAGCCCGGCTGCACCAATCAATAATGCCTTTCAATTACCCTCCTCCTCCTCCTCCCTCCTCTTTACTCCCCCCCTCCTCCCCAAACACCCCTCCATCCAGGCAGGCCCTGGCAGGGAGGAGACAGACGACGCAGGGAGTTTTACAGCTACTAATGGAGAAAGCAGTCAATGCCTCTGCAGTGCACACCAGCCCAGCCTACCTGCACTGTCTGAAGGGTGGGGTGGGTCCACCGGCAACAGATACAGTAAAGATGTCCTGCATGCCTCCCGCACTTGTTTATGGGATTATTGATCATATAAATAATTGTTAGTACTGCTTCTTACGCTACTCACTTTTTATTCCTCAATGATTCCTCTGTGGAGAGCACCAGGTTCACATTTATTGCCACTGTCCTATTTAGAACTGCATACTGCATACTGTATGCAATAGAAAAATGTGCTTGCAATGTATGTGTACTGTAGTTCCTATCTGCACTACACACATTTTCTGTACAGCAGTTATCCAGTGTATGTGGTGTTGTATCTCACAAACAGAGCTTTGGGCTGCTGCTATGATTGATATGCAGGGTTTTGACATATTATGACACATTGTGATTGTGATACCTGGGGGGTGGAAAAGGTTTCAGCCTCTAAAAGCAATTGACATGTCAATTATGTGTGATGGGCACACAGCAGGTGTTAGGGACTGTGTTACTGTTGAACCCAAGAGTAAAAGTCTTAGTGAAGAGGAGGGAGAGTTGTTGTTTTTTTAATCCGGAGCCGAGTTCGCTGTGGAGGGGCTTCAGTCGGCCAGTTTTAGCAGCTCTCACTCACGCCCAAATCCACCTGATTTCACGCATTAGCTGCAGCGCCAAGGTTAAGGCTCGGCTGGCTGAGCAAATCCTGCTGCTCGAGACAGACTCACGGGTGGGGGTGGTTGGGGGGTCTCAGCCAACCCACGCTCCTTACGCCTGCCCTCCTATTTTAACGTTTTTTTTAGTGTTGACTAATCTATTGTAGTGTAGATGTCTCCCTTCTAAATGATAAATTACTGTATGTAACACACACACACACACACACACACAGATGAGCTAAAACCAAAAGGAAAAGGAGAGGCACAAAAAAGGACAGGCACAATGATTAGGCCTCTAGGCCAGCTAATATACACACACACACACACACACACAAAGAGCGTTATCTTAACTTGGAGAAATAAGATACTGTTTGGCTCTGTTCCATATCTGTGCTCTATAGAATGCTAACTAATGGTAACTAACCACAAAGCGTTAGAAAACACCAGCGTGGTGATGCTGTTAGCCCCCACCTCGTCCATTATTCCCCTATATCAAGGCACCTCAGCAGCAGTCATCCCTAATGAAGTGGAAATAGCTCAGAAATAAAATTGAACAACCAGGCATTGTTCTGTTCAGCGTCATTTAGTATTCTCCCACCTAGAGCATGTGTGGAGGCTGCATGTCTTCCGTTTTGTACCTGGTTGCCTCTCGGCACTCAGCTAATCTCTTCTCTTCCATTCTATTCTGCTGTATTCCATTCTATTCTACTCTACTCTCTTCTATTCCATCCAATTTTATTCTGTTCTATTCTATAATATTCTATTCTGTTTTCTTCAATTTAAGCCACATTCTGCATTGCCTTCTGTGTTAGTGGATGAGTAGAGGCTTCATGTCTTCTGCTGCGTATTGTACCTGAACCTGGATGCTCCTCTCCACTCGGCTGATGTTGACCGTGTGGGGTTGCCCGTTGGCAAGGTTACGCTGGTCCACATCCACCACGAAAGGCTCCTTCATCCCACCGAGGTTATACCGGAGCTGCAGTGTGCCTGAGAGAGACAAAAACAGACAAACACAGAGAGAATGAGAGAGAGAAAGAGAGAGAGAATGAAAGAAAGAGAGAGAATGCTTTAAGTGACAGAAAGGTAGTGTGTGACAGAAAAAAAGAAGGCTGAAGAAGGAGACTACAGAGAAGGAAGATAAAGTGAGAGTGAAGGAAAGGAGACAAAGAGCCAGGGAATAAAAGGTGAAGGAGAGAAAATCCACTCTCCTGTGACTCCACCAGCAAGCCCATCCCTTGATATGGAAGTGAAATGTGGAGCATCAGGTACCAGCATGATGAGCCATGGGACAAAAGCCCCACAGAAATTCCATCTTGAATTCTTTGGACACCATTAGAATCCATAAGAATGCCTCCATTCTTACCTGCGGGGCAGGACTAGGAAGATCCCCCCCATTAATTGACATAGATAAAAGAGTTTTTATAAAAACTTCCTGTCTGAGAGACACAGGTCAAACTGGCTTTGAAGGAGGGAAAGACTCTGTCTACAATGTAATGAGGGAAAGGTGAAAGATGAGCTCCATTTCCTGACCGAATGTACCAAATACGCCTCCATCAGAAATCTATTTTTTGAACAATTCCATTAAGTTTCACCTCAGTTCCAATCATTGAGACAGTGTTACCGTGGCAGCACAATACCTGACAGAATGTCATAAAATGAGGAAATGAGTGACACTCAATAATAAAGCCCAGTCCATGGTAGCATGTTGACAATATCCTCTTATGGTTAGGATTTTTGTTGTTGTTATTAAAGTTTCCTTTCTAATTTCAGCCTCAATTTTGTGTGTACATTTATTCAATGAGTTCCCTATGCTTTGTATTGCCCTTCATTTATTCATTTAATTTAATTCATTAGTCATTTTTGTCTGAATGTTTTTCTAATGCGCCGTCTTTGGCAACACTGCCTAATTGAGTAATGCCAATAATGATTGTTTGAATTCACCTGAGTTTATATAGAGAGAGAGAGAGAGAGAGAGAGAGAGAGAGGGAGAGAGAGAGAGAGAGAGAGAGAGAGAGAGACATGAGTGAAAGTAGCAGGGGGAAAAGTGAGAGAAAGAGAAAGAAAGAGCGAGAGAAAGCGAGAGAGAAACGTCAGGCTTTTGGCTCTAGCCTCCAACAGCTGCAGAAAATATCTCCACTTCTCTGCTTTAATGCACCTCCAGTGTTTGAGCTGAAAGCAGGAGGGGGCCAGCCCAGGTTACCCCTCGTCACACCACGCCAGCCATGCCTGACGCCTAGACACCAACCCCAGTCTGCCTTAAGAGCCTCGTTGTGATCGACAGGGATGCCATTTACTGTATCTGCAGCCACTGTACTCTCTACCCCACACAAAGCCATGGTGATAACAGCCCATGTGGTTAGACACACACAAGTACTTTCAGGAAGTCAAGTTCACCAGCTTGTTTTCAGTTTAGGTATGTGTGTGTGTGTGTGTTTGTGTGTATGTGCATGTATATGTGTTTGTTTGAGTGTGGGATCTGACTTCTAAAAATGACACAAAAAGTAAACATCACCTCTTGTTGACCTCTGATTATAGAGCTTGGAGCCAGACATTAAATGTGTTTGTATGTGTGTGTGTGTGTGTGTGTGTGCGCGCGTGTGGGTGGGTGGTTTTGTTCAGTGGGTGCTTGTGTGGGTGGGTTGATGAGAGATTGAGTTTCTATAAAATTTGGCTTAATGAAAAAACATGACTGTAAGCCAAACTTAGACAGCACTGACACAAAATCACTCCTCAACAGATCTCTCTCTCTCTCTCTCTTTCTCTCTCTCTCTCTTCTTCTTCTTCTCCCTCTCTCTTTCTCTCTATCTTTATAGTATGCAAACCATTTAAACCAAAATGGTCCTAGTGTACAAACTGAAAAGATTTTTAAAGATATTTGGGGCAATCTATGACATGTAATGATTATACATACAGTATTATATTGTGTATGTAAAAATGTCATGTTCATACATAATGCCGACAAAATGTGATGGTATTTGTATGATTCACATGATAATGTGAAAAGTTTCATAACATTTTTTTCATGTACTGTAAGTTCTGACCAAGAAAAGTGAAAGATATAATCATCATTTACATCATACCAGCTTAGAATTCAGAAAGCATCTGCCTGTGAGGAAGGAAACATCCACATTCTGAGGGATTCCAGATGCTTTGTACAAAGTGAAATTATCAGAAACTAAATAGTTAGTTAAGTACTTAAATACATTTTAAGTACATACATACATTAATACATTTTCAATTGTATTCTACCTGGGTTTTAATAATTTAGGGTACATTCAGCTATTAGTGACATTCAGTTCTCTACATTTCAAAATCAAATATTGTACTTTTTACTACACTCCCTTTCAAATAACCTAAGAAGTACATGTTACATTTCCAGCTTTTAAGCCATTTAGCAAAAGAGATAGATCATAACAAAGTTAAAAATGTTCTCTCAAATATTAAACTCCTGCCAGGATACATGAAGAGGCACTAGCATTTCAAAGCCCTATGTTGACTGATTTCAGAAGGCTAACCCTTTTCTAGTGACACAGTTTCTAGTCAGCAGGGGCTCCTAGATTGAAGACTGAATGCTCCATACTGAGTTGGCATTCATGAGCAAAGCGTGAGTCATTCTCACTATTAGTTCATTCACTACCCAAACATCTTCAGTGACATAAGACTATACTGCGTAAAATATTGTATAGTTTGGAGAGAGTAGAAAAAAACGGTAGGAAAAATCTGGAAATCAAGTGTGAGAATGTAAAACTGTAGGATGTCAAACACTAAAGGACAGGCCAAGTGCGTCTCATTTTATCAACGAAATAAAAGTTACAGTTAAAAAGCATGTACTTCTACTTTAGCAAAAAACTGCCTTTCACTTGAGGTGGACTATTATTTGACCAGTAGTATCTGTGCCCTCACTCAAGTGTACTTTGTCCACCTCTGGGTAATTTAAAATCTCTTTCTCATTCAGTGCTGTGGCTGAAGCACTAAACAGACAGACGAAACTTTAATTTACTTTCTGGAATACTTGTCATTGATGTAGGGATGCATTTTTTCTCATGTGGTGGCCATTTCACTGAACCAATTTCACACTGATATTGGATGGATTCATGTGCCACCACGTACTATATGGGGGTGGTGTGGGAGTGTGTTTCTTATTTCCTTCTCGGTGTCAGAAGTCAGTTTTTTTTTTCACAAACTCACTACATACACACCAAGGCACCCAGTCCCCTGTGGCTGGAGGGAAAGCAGACAAAGCTGAGAGGTGGATCGAAGTCTCACACAACCTACAATTTTTAAAAGATGTACTCGCGGTGTAAAATCTCTTGGAAAAAAAGAAAGCGTCTGCAGGATGCAACCCACTTTGGCGAGGTGAGAAATCTGGGAGAGGTAAAAGTAATACAAACGGTAAGCACAGCAGAGGTAAAGCTGATGCCAATGTGCAGGACGTGCAGGCTCTGAGCGTCCTTTAGCGTCCTTACCGTTATGGCGCAGCACCACGGCCATGTAATCCTGTGTGTGTGAGCTGAGGTAGACCAGCATGCTGGGGGCGCTGGACGTGCTGAAGCTGAAAGCCAGGTCCTCGCGCGTCAGGTTGCTCTCTCGGGACACTGACTCCAGCACCATCTGAGCATCCTGGGCAGTGGAGGACGAGGTGGCACCACCCACCTCCGGGCCAAAGTTGTATTTCACCAGGGTTCCAGCCTCAAAGAAGCCGCCGATGTCTGGTTTAGTCAGAAAAAGAGGAGGGGGAATAAAGAAAAATACATTTAATTTACTTAATTGTACATTATTTAATTTATTTTACTTTGTTAATTTAGTTAAAAGTGATTTGCATGACCATAGGCAGTTGGGTTAGCCCCTTGAACCGTGAATCTGCCCAACAAGATGTAAAATAGGAGCCGCGGTTGCTTATGGGTTCTCTCTGCTGTGAAGCGCTATGAGACATTACTTTTGAATAATGCGCTGTATAATTAAAACTGAATTGAATTGAATTGAATATGTGCCATTTTGTTTTTCAATTTGAATATTAACAATAGAATGTGATGTAACAACTGTTCTGACAGAATGGCATGAACACTTGTTGTTTGTTGGCTCTCTCCTGTTCACAGTGTTAGCCAACTGAAATAATCACTCAGCCAACAGAATTCTACAAAAAGATGACAAAGCAAATGAGACAATACCATCTTCATGAGAAATCTGGAAACATTATCAAAATGAAACAAACAAACAAACAAAAAAAACAGCGACATGTCTATTGACATGAGAAAACACTATTTCTTGTGTCAATGAAGCATGACAAACGGAAGACAACTGTTTTGCTTCCCGGTGGCAGACAACCACACAGGACAAAGGTCCTTGCATGGGCCATTTAACATGTGTGTTGCCTTATAGAGACTGCATACACACATAGGTCTGCACATACAGTACCTCATATGGGGGGGAACGGAGGAAGCCCTGGGAAATCAAGGGAGGTAATGAAGTACGTCCAGTTCAGGGTAAGTATGTGTGTGTGTGTGTGTGTGTGTGTGTGTGTATGAGTGTGTGTGTGTGTGTGTGTGTGTGTGTGTGTGTGTGTGTGTATGTGTATGAGTGTGTGTGTATGTGTGTGTGTGTGTGTATGTGTATGAGTGTGTGTGTGTGTGTGTGTGTGTCTGAGAGAGCGGAGGCATGTGACAGTGTGGTTACCAGTGCCCGCAGCAGTGCTGTTTATAAATGCCCTGCAGACAAGCTCCTCTCCACTGCATAATCATGCACTAGGCTTATAGACTCCTTTTGCCCAAGAGGACAAAGCCGAGTGATTTGTCTAATTGAAAACCACACACCCACCACCCACTCTCTCTCTCTCTCTCACATACACAGACACTCTCACACACACACACTCACAGACCCACCCACTCACACAGAGAAATCTCATTTATGAACCCTCCCTCTGCATTATTTTTTCTCTTTAACTCTCTCACACACTCACTCACTCTCTGTCATGTCAGAAATACGTCGGGGACAAAAAGGACCCGTAGTCCCATCCCCCTCTTTTTCATTCCCTCATAGACTGCACTGATCTGTCCATCTACTGTATAGAGCTGCCAGAACATGATTATTCTAATGATGATATTGATAGTACCATGATTGATACTGTATATGCTGACAGCGTGTCGTTGACACTGACGGCATGATTTATATGGTGCATGCTGACAGTATGTGGTTGATGCAGTGTGCTCCTGACAGACTATGAAGTTGAGATTGTGTGTGTTGACATGATGATGAAGCTGAAAGAGCCTCTGTGTTGACGGAGAATGAATCTCATATTGTGAGTGTTGACAGAGTATGGCGTTCACTCTGTGCTTATTGGTAATTTATGACGTTGATATTGTGTGTGTTGACTTACAGCTTCATGTCTGCCTCCACACAAACTATATTTAGAAATCTGTATCCATGTAGGAACTAATGAAAAACTCCCAAATGAATATAACATTCATGCACCAAGGATGGCGCAAATGTAAACTTCATATTGACTATCAAATTCATAAAGAGAAGCTCTTTCGAAATTGCCATTTCCAACTCCATCGTTAGCAATAGAAATCTGACAATGCATTATTTTCTACTGTGGATAAACGTTTATATGTAAATGTACATGTATGTATATCTCCCATCACAAAAAGCACCTGGATTTACCTTAAAAGATGAATGCAATACATTTTAATCTTTGGAAAAGCAAATAAAATCAGAATTCAAGCAGAAATCAAATCAAAACAAAATATAACATCAGTTAAACAGTTGGAAGTAGCTCAGCATTTTGAACGGCCATCCATGATGAGAAGGCAGCTGATCCAAATGAAAGAATTTACGGAGTTTATAGTCCTCTTGACTAAAAAACTCTTCAAAAGAAAAGACTGTATAATAACATCAGCTCCTCCACAACTTACTAGACCCTTATTCAAAGCTGTTCTCCTTATTGTAGCAAGGGTGCTCTAAACTTTAAACACATTATTGCTGACAAGTATATTTCAATAGTCTCTAAAAACAGCAGCTGCAAGCCCTTACGGAGAACAACTCACAGTAGAGGCCTCAACTTACCTTTATTGAAAGAAATATTGAAAAAAATATATAATCAGTTAACTATCTTTGGTTAACTGTCTCTAAGTGCAGCTTTTGACATTGTGGACTATGACATATTATTGCACATTCTTGTGATCAGTTGGCTAGATTTATTTTCATCATTGGTAAATCATGCCTCTTAGACAATCCTGTTGAACTGTAGTTTGCCCCAAGGGTCAATCACTGGACCACTATTGTTCAACAAATCCCTAGCAATAATTCATGCTTAACACCCATATCTATTTAGCCTTCTACCCTCTGATTCAGGTCCCTTTAAACCAAATCAATAATTGTATGAGAAAAATGTTCCGGCAGCTGAAGACTAAAATAGTTATGTTTGTGGAAAAATAGAAAAGGCAGAGAATTGCCACTAATCTCAATGCTAAGGATCTTAAAGCAAAAGACTCAGTAATCTTGGTGTTGTCACTGACACTGACCTTAGTTTAAAGCAACAAGCCACCTTACTTCAATATTGAAATATGTTCTTTCCTTAACTTAGACGAGTGCACGGATACTGTAGGGATGAGACGGGTATGTATCAACTCGTTTAAGTTAGGGAAAGAACATCAATATTGAAGTACAGTGGCCTGTCGCTTTAAATTGCCACATGAAAGCTCCAAATCAACTTCTTATAATTAAAATAACATATCTAAGCTAAGACATCTTAGAAGCCTGATCAGGATCTTGAATAACTCGTCCATGCATACAGTATGTAACTAGTATGGACTGTAAAGGCCTTTTTACAAGCCTCCCTAAGAAGGCAATGAAGGAGCAATATACAGCAGCAAAGAGTGCTTAGCAGAGCTAAAGGAACTAAACACATAACTCCAGTACTAAAATCAATGCCTTGGCTTCCAATTAGTCAGAGAACTGATTTTAAAGCACTTTTACTTGTTCAAATCACTACATTTGTTTGGTTCACAGGACATAGCCAATATGCTTCAGCACTGATCAGGTCCCTCAGATCACAAGGAAGAAATCTTTTATTAAAACTCGCTGTAAACACCAAGTGTGGGGAGGCAGCCCTTTACTATTATTTTTATTTATAATTTTTATACCGGTATGTGTCTTTAATTTTTTTTTAGAACATTGCATGTTTTTTTACCCTTATGATTGCTTGTTTTTTATCTACTGCTTTTATGAGTTTTTAAATTTGTTGTTTTTGTTTTAAGCACAGTGAGCCGCCACTGTGTATGGAATGCATTACAGTACATGTATGTAACATAAACTTTCTTGCTATGTACTGTTAGTGTAATATGGGTTAGTACATATACATAAACTCTCTTGCTATGTACTGTTAGTGTAATATGGGTTAGTATACATAAACTGTTATTAATCCCAGGATCAAAACAATCTCAAGGTAAAAGATTTCAGTATGAACTCAAATACATAAATGTGATTGAGAAGCTTTGCTCTGTCCTGGGTCCCTGCATGTACTGTAGTCCTACTGTACACAGCATTTAAAGCTACAGCAACTGGTGCAACTGACACACACTTACTCTTTGTTTTTTTTCTGCTAGATGATGTACTGTAAACATGTTTTGTTGTGAGAGTAAGAACAGCAAAACAAAACAAAAGGTTCACCTGAGAGAATGTATGTGCTTCTTCCACCAAAAGGTTATTTCCTTGTGCTACAATTTTACCAACCACCGTGTAAGAAAGCTATTGGCCAAGGCAAGATATGAGTTCAGATATGAGCGGACTTTACAAACATGCTGGAGAGAAGAAAAGAAATGACAACTGGAAACTAGTTATGTTGCCAGCGAGAGCACTGCATGCAAATAATCGCCGTGGAAATGTGGCTGTACAGTATGTGCGCTTCCATTTTTCAAAGCAATAACCCACTGAGGGGGGCAGCAGCGACACAGGCAAGCCATGAGGAGAAAGATCACAGTGCTCAAGTGTAGGGCTTAGCAATACTGAGGCACAATTGTGTACTGTAGCACAGGCAATGGAATACAAATGCAGAGAGTGAGTGAGAGAGAAAGAGAAAGAGAGAGAGAGGGAGTGAGAGGGAGAGAGAGAGAGAGTGTGTGTGAGAGAAATACAGCTAGACAATGAAAAAGAGAGGGAGAGAATGGGTTAAAATGGAAATGGAGGGCAGAGAGAGAGAGAGAGAGAGAGAGAGAGAGAGAGAGAGAGTGTGTGTGTGTGTAAGAGAGAAATACAGAGAGGGAACAAGAGAGGGAAAGAAAGGGAGAGAAAGGAAGGAGAGGGAGAGAGAGAAACACAGTAAATGAATGAGAGAGAGAGAGAGAGAGAAAGAGAGAAAGAGTGACCGCCCTAGGCAGGAGAAAAACAAAGAAGGGAAAGAGGGAAATAGGAAGAATGTGGTGCTGGCTGCAGTACCCCTGACAGGGCCCATGTAAATATGGATAAATGGAAATGTGAGCTAACGTGTCCCAATTATGAGAGCATTCATGCATATTTCAGAGTTTACCAAATACACACACACACACGCACAAACACATACACATTCATAAGCACATTATTACAGAGGCATACAAAGGAGCATAGAAGAACTATCAGAGATGGCTGCACACAAACACACACACACACACGCACACACACAAGCACACACACACACGCACAAACACACACACACACACACACATTCATAAGCATACCCTGGCACACACAAACATACACATAGAGGTGCTCACGCACACTCATACACACACACAAACATGCACACACACACACAAACAGAAACATGCAGAGCAGAGCCGAGATTGAACACTGCAAGTGTGGGAGCACAGCGGGGCACGGTAGCACGCCCATCTCGAGCGTGGAAGCCTGCTGGCGTCTGATGGGGGTCTCAGAGGGGAGCAAACGCTGCCACCGTGCCCTCCTCTCAAACTCAGCCACCAGCAATCTGCATATAGAGTTCAGATGGAGTCACTCAGTTTTCACCTGAGCTGCATGCAACAACTACTGTGCCGGCTAACCTGGAGGGGTCGGAGGAAGCGAAATGCAAGAAAGCGTCGCTTGCCATGCTCTGATCACGCACACTGCACTCACTATACCTCACTAGGCAGAGCATGCTGAGTGCTGCAAAACATGTATACTGGTTCAGGTAGTGGGAACGCACTGGTAGTAAACAGTGGCGAACATGTCTCCTCCTCACGTCTAAACATTTCACATCAACGGTAATCCTCCATCTTCCATCTTGAAAAACCATCTCAGGTCATGGACTACATAACTTAGGAAAGTTTGGAAACATTATTCATATTGTTTACTAATATCTGTAAACAATGTGGTAAAGATGCAAAACTGAAAACTGTAAACACTCCTAAGGAGGGTGAGAGGGAACCATACCATAATAGTTTATGCACAGAGGACATAAACACTTAATCACACACAGGCCCAGAGAGTACATTAACACAATAAAAAATACTAAAAGGATGCAGTCATTGTTTCTAAAGACCACTGTGTGTATTTACCATTGTGTATCTCACTGACATAAAAAAAACTGCTACTATACTCATAATTTTTAGAAAAGCATTTACTAGACTAACAAAAGAAGAAATGCAATAAAGAACATTTTTGCAGTGAACCCATGGAGGGGGGAGATTGTGTTGGCGTAGCATCTGTTAAGGCAAGATGGCATTAGGTGTCTTACCTTTGGTGCAGAAGGGTCCATCATACGCCGTCGCTGAGCAGTCGCACGAGTAGCCGTTGTACTTTTCCACGCACTTGCCTCCGTTGCGGCAGTACATCCCGAAGCTGGTGCAGTGGCCCGAGCAGCCGGGCTTCACTCCCGGCGTGACCTTGGCCCGCTCCTCAAGGTCAAGGGTCACGCCGTTCATTCTCAGCGCGCGGATGCATCCGAGGAATCCTCTCTGACCGCTGGCTGCACCTGTGGTTAGCCAAGCAAAACTGGTCACCACCGTCATCCCCACAACAGACCCTGATGCCACACCAGTGTCATGGCTGCACTGTCACTGTCTAATCAATGCTAAAGAATATAGCATATAATAACACTGGACCTGTGCACGCACTCTGACCAGTAATGGCCCTGCAATTAATGGAAATGAAAATGGGGGTCCGGAGGGTCTGGATCCATTAGACGCTTCACACCACTGTGCACAGGAGAAAACTATTATTGGCTCTGCCACTCAAGAGTATGGATCTAAGAGAAAATTACAGTGACTAAAATGCCTTTAGACTTCCGATGGACCATAATTACTCCTTTAGAGCTGAAAATAATGAAGAAACAACCCATTTACGGGGACAAAAGAGACAAGTTAGCTGAATTAATACATTTGTGAGTGAGTGGGACACATACGGCCGCAATGGCTGATAATGAGCGGGTAGGAGAGCTTTCTGAGAGAAAACAACACATCTTGTGGTCTGCCTATTCTGTGCGTTGAATTCTTTCCCCTTAAACCTGCAGGCTCTCTAGATCACAATGGTGACGGAGCACTTAGCATTGTGTGATGTTTGCAGAGAACCTAATCAGATTCTCTAAGAGCAGCGCACAAGTAATTCATTATCATTTATTAATCTTTCAGCTGTTGTGTGAACTCACTGCCAGGAGACTCTGACCTGTACACTTACTGTAGGACTCACCTTGCAGAAAGGCCGACAGTACCTGTAAGCTTAGTTAATGATAAACATGATCTCATTCTTTTTGTGCTGTTTACGGTGAGCGATGTTTATAACTCACAGAGTGCTTTTAGATTAAATTGTTGTTGTGCAAACAAACTCACTTTGTGAGTTGTGAGTCACTCACAAAAACTGTAATTAAGAGGCAGTAATTTAACAAAACATACGATCTAAAATCATCAGTGGCTGCCAATGCATTCGGCTGCGAGCCGGCAAATAAAAAACAAGGCCGCCCAAGCACAGCCGGACGACAGAGAGCATGGACACCATTTGCGGCAGACAAATTAATACGTCGCCTTTTTCCTCAAGGCTCCATTAACGATTTTTAAATTTGTGGGCTTGATTAATTCCCGTTTAGCTTTTTTTCTTCCCCAAGCGATGCGCAGGTCTGCTTGCCAAGCTGTGCCGGTGACCTGGGTGGCCATTACAGCCTATTAAATAAACACACACAGGGTACTGCACTAATAGAGCCAGCCTAAGCCAGCCTAAGAGCCGCTCTTTCGCTTCCATCGGGGGGATACACACAGCATTAATTTCATAACACAGAGCAATTAAAGTGCCGCTGTTACATTATTTAAGCTCCTGGCCCTAAAAGCAATCCTCTGAACATTGCACTCTCTATCGCTCTCACTCTCTCCTACACAGACACTAAATCACTTCTACACCAAGAAGTGTGTGCACCAACTCACACACACTGCCCACTCTTACACACCAGGCACAGCCAAAAGTACACACACACACTCCAAGTCTGTCGCACATACACATGTGTACAACCACACACATACACACATATATATGGAAGTACACACACACACACCCACACACACACGTACACTGTGTGTTGGGGTAATTAATGTCACTGAGAAGGAGCGCTCAGATAGGACTCTAATTACTCTCTTTCATGTATTGGATGAATTATGTCTCCTCTGCCCCCACAACCAGATCTGGGAGCACACAACTCAGCAGCTCACACAAATCAGCGCTGCAAACAAAGCTTTTTTTTTTTTTCTCCCTTCCAACTTGGTTCAACTTGGCTGTCGTGATGCGGATCAAATAGACTAATCAACCCTGAAGTGTGAAGAATAAGGTGCCGCGTCACCTTAAAAATGACACCTGTGCCGTCTGAATGGCCAATCAAGCGTTCACACTCCTCACACGAGTGACCTCTGGGAGATTCATTAAGGTGTAATAAAGTGCTAATAAATTAGCATATTACATTCATTAGGCCGCCTCTCTGGGTGGGGTGGCGCCTCACCTTCCGCACCTTGCCAATCCGACTGGACCCTTGAGGACTACCCGAGTGACACGCACGCACAAATTGGATCAATTCGTTCAGACAGTGCATGTCAAATGCAGTTTGCTTTTAAATATACTCACGTTTGCGTTTAATCGAGCTTTAATTGCGCTTAATAGTTGATTTGATTCGACCTGAGCTCTGCTTCGTCTAAAGGGGCCACTGCATCGCGCTGCGAACAGGCTGCCGGCCTAATTGGACTGAGACCTGCACAGATGAACCACTATGAACCACCCATCCCCACTCACACATACACACACAATAGCCCCTCTCATACAGATGTGATACAACTGGAGCAAAAAGGTCCCCAGTTGAAAACATAACAAAACAAACCAAACCAAAAAAAAAACATTCTGTGCACGTGTGACTGGCAGAGAAATGGTTTCCTTAACAGGGCTGAATGCCCCGTTACTCTTCTACCTGGAGGAGTAAGGGCTGGGGGGATGTAAAGAAGGTGGAGAGAGAGAGTGTGTGTGTGAGTGTGTGTGTGTGTGTATGTGTGCGTGTGTGTGTGTGAGTGTGTGTGTGTGAGGAAAAGGGAGGGGGAGGGGCGATACACAAAAGTTACCTACTGTCCTGACAGGCCCATGATGCCGGCTTCCCTGCGGAGCGACCATTACCCCCCCGTGGTGGACGAGAGAGCGGGAGTCATTGAGGCGCAGTGAGACGAGCATGCAGTTCAGACACCCGAGAAACAGCACATGGCACACAGCACACGGACAGAAAAAGCAAGAAGAAAATGAGAGAACAGAAAATAACACACCCACATGCAAGATGAGTATGCAAGAAAATCCAAAGAAAAAAATAAGGAAACAAGGAAATCAATATGAACTTGAAAGGCAAAAAAATATCATATGAAGACAAACAACACTGAAGGTGGTTGAAGTCGAGATACACAAAGGATTTCTTGATGAGAAATTAATTAATATGGTATAAAATATTTTTTTTTTGTTGTATTAAAAGGCTGTAAATGAAATGGAAATGAAGTGAAATCCTCTCTTTCAGTTCCAAAAGCACTCATATTGAGTAAAGACTGCAAGTCCTGCCAAAAACAAGCAGTTTGGCACAGCCCCGCTTTACAGTACGTATCATAGCTTGAGTTAACAGTCCAGCTGGTCTTTTATAATCTAGCCTGTACAATTCCAGGTATAGTGCTTGAAAAGATCTTGAAAAACATGTTGTCTTCTGGTGGATACTAATGGATGCCACTGGCCTCTCAACAGTCCTCTCAGCAGTAACTGCTGACCCTTTGGAAAACATACAGTGCTAATGAAATGATTCTCCCTTTAGTACACAGAGGACAGAATAGTGTGTTTACAGATTACATAAATACACAAGCATGCAGGAATAAAGAATGCAAACAAATGTAAAATGGTTAACATAAACACCACCAGAAACTGAAAACATTAAGAAGTAGAAAAGAAAGTTTCATAAACTGCCATGCGCTCACATAAGACACCACACAGCTTTTGTTGGGGGCTAAATTGGCTGTTGCTAGAATAAACTGGTCATCACTGTGAGGGGGCCGATGCTGGTTCAACTTCCCAAACTGACCAGGTGTGGCTGAAGGAATTAGGATTTCTCAGTTTGAGATTATGAACACCTGACAGCAATGAAGGGGCACCTTCCTGCATGTATTTAATTACCTCCCCTGACTTAATGGTTTAATACATGTAACTGCATTGACATGCAGGTCACGCACTCTTCAGATCTAATCTGGGAGAAATTAAATTTCCATCCACTCTGATGCTGCATGGCTTCATGTAAATGACGAGCCCATACAAGTGTGCTCTCTCTGTTTAGCAAAAAATAATTTCTCAAAAACTTCCCCCGCAGTTGACATGTGAACAGCTATTTGTGGGAGGCCAAATGGATGGAAACTGCATAAAAAATTGTGAAGTAAAGAGTAAAACACTTAACAGTAATTGTCTTAGTGGGAAACGTTATTTAAAACAACACCATCTGATTTGCAAAAAGTACAGTTCTGTCAATTAAAGTGTGGAGAGTGTGGAGCCTGAACCTAAGATTTAGCCAACCGCCCTTTTTGATTTTCAAAAAATAATAAAAATATGGAGAACATAAGTAACTGGAGTTTTGAGCAACGTAAGATTTAGTCTATTGCCCTTTTTCTTTTTCAATTTAGGAACTCTCCACACAGGCTTTCAACAAAGCACTGGAGATAACTGAGCAATTGCTTTCCCCTGTCCTTGCGTTCTTAACAGGCTTTCAAAAGCAATTTTTTGGGAGGAAAATTAGTGCTAAACTAAATAGCCAAATGGAAAATTTGCATTCAGTTTCTTGTGAGATAATTGCATTGCGAGCGGCTCTTGTTAATACAAAGTTAATTTCAAAGCCATAACGAGAGCCACTGCTAATGTCAGCATTAAGCATATTAACTTTAGTTATTAGTCACACATCCCGAGTCAATGCGATTAGGCTACACAGTCTCAACAAACTATGCTTTTCCAGTTACCTATTTATTCTCAGAACAGAAGGCTCTCTTGAATAACTAAATAGCCTAAACAAATCCTCTTGGTGCATTAAAATATAATGGATTTGTTTTCTACTGGAATATTCTATGAAATAACAAAACACCATGTAAGGACATTTTTTGTGAACTAGTGAAACTCATACAGACACTCAACAGACATTGTATCGTCACAGAGGATCATCGGAGGAGGGAAAGTTCTAGAAGCCCTTACAGTACTGTAGGTCAACTCTTTGATGCTGGTGTTAAGTGGACTGAAGGTGTCCATAGAAACTCTGGGCAAAGTGTCTGTTCTGCTGGTAATCCCTCACAGATCTACAGTAAAGCAGGAGGCCCCTTACACCAGAGCGTCTAAATGTGGCATTGTGTTCCAGAGAACAAGTCTTTGCTGCTCCACTGCACACAGTTATGTTTCCATCACACGGCTGAAAGCGACAGTGGAAGCATGAAGGAAAGGGAGAGAGAGTGAGTGAGAGAGAGCGAAACAGAAAGACAGAGAGAGACAGAGAGAGACAGAAAAACAGAGAGAGTAAAATATAGTGCAGAAATAAGAGGGAAAGAAGGAGAGGAGGACAGAAGACAGAGAGAAAATGAGTATATGAGACAGAGAGGGATAGGGCGGAGAAAATGAAAGAAAGCGAGAGGTTGAAAGAGTCACCAATGTGATGCGATTTGTAATACCATTAACACAATGCTGATCAGGTCTCAGGCTTGGCTAAAATATATCCCTTCACATGCAAACTCCCTCATATTAGTTTGGAGTTTGAATGTCTGTCCACTGTAGTGGCACCCATGGATTAAAAGGGGTAAAACCTTCAGCCCCTACAGTAGGCTTCTAGGCTCTGATGAGCTTCAGCGCTGGGCCTGGATCAAAGTGGAGGAAATCAGGTTAGTGTGTAAGTATATTCATTTGCATACAGCTCATTACTCGTTACCTTTTGATGCCAGCAGGAATTGCATTGGCTTGATAAGACCACAGAGCGCTGATGTTGTGTGTGTGTGTATGTGTGTGTGTGTGTGTGTGTGTGTGTGTGTGTGTGCGTGTACATGTGTATGTGTGTATATGACCAAGATTGTGGAGTGCATAGACCTTAAGATGTAAGAATGTATGTGATGAGATCTGTGTAAGATGCAAGGCAGATATGGTGTGTGTTCATGTTCATGTGTGTGTTCATGTGTGTGTGTGTGTGTGTGTCCCTTACCCACGTAGAGCTGGCTGTAGAGCTCGAGGCGTGTGTGTCCTTGCGCGGGCGCCAGTCGCGTCTCCTTGTACAGCTGGTCCAGCTGCAGCACGGCCTCCTTGACGTTGCGCTCAGCCACCACCCGGTGCCACTGGTCGTCGTTGAGTGGCGTCAGGGAGTGCACGCTCAGCTCCACCGGCCCATTGCCCACATCGAAGGAGAACGACACCACGGTGGGAGCTGAGGAGGAGACACAGGGTTGATGAAGACGGAGGAAAATTATTTGGGAGAGAGACTGACGTCTTCACTGTACATACTGTAGCACAAAAATACTATGAGCACAGACAAAGAGAAAGCAAGAGAAAACATGAATAGTAAATATGGTTACATCAGAATTTAGTTTATGTGTGAGAAAGAGAGAGACAGAGAGAGAGAGAGAGAGTCAATATTCAAATATCACATATCAGTTTATGATGTGGGAATTGATTTGCCATTTTCCGCTTATGTTATGTCTGAGCTGCTTGTGTTTGTCTGTGGTTGATGTTACTGAGCATGACCTGTAATCTTTCCTGATGTTGATCTTGGCCAGTCTAATTACAATCCAATGGGCTAGTGTGATCAGACATGTTGGAATGCTTATCTACTACACTTCCTTCCCCCTCTTGGGGTCCCCCACTTGGCTATAGCCAATTCTATCCCTCACCTTTTGTCTCAAAGGTCTTCAAGTAAATCTCATTTCCGCTAAACCTATTGTCTCCTGTTCCTGCCCTACACTTGAATCCCACCTTACAACGCTTTGTCACTTCCCTGCAATGCATGTAATTTCCCCCAAGCCAAATACGACATCAATCAGTGGCTCCCACTGTTGGGCAGCCATTTCTCTAAGCGCAATGCTTGGAGAGTGGCTCCACACTGAAATAAACTCCAAAATCATGACTCCTGGTCCTTTTTACATTTTGGTGTTGTAATGGTCAGTAATTCCATTAATGAGATAGAGAGAAAGGTTGAAACAGAGATGAATACAGTTACTATGCCAACATCAATATCAGTTTATGACAAGAAAAAGAGAGTGGGAGAGGGTTTGCATTACTGTATGCTTTGGCAACACTGCTTCTTCACTTGTGCCAGCCTATAAAGCTCCTTTGAATTTAAATTTAAGTTTGCATTTGAGAGAGACAGAGAGAGAGAGAAACAGGTTGAAATGGAGATGAGTACATTGAATATGTCAACATTAGATATCAGTTTATGACAACGTAAGAGAGGAACAGAGTGAGAAGGAGAGAGAGAGAGGTTGTAAGGGAGACGTGTATAGTCAGATGTGTATAGATGTGCCAACATCAGATATCCGTTCAAGTACAGTAACAAAGACAGAGATAGAGATGACAGTGTTTGAACAACTCAAGTTGCGTTACTTAGGGAGGTTTTTTCTTGTAGATCCTCACTGATAATTTGATCAAGGATTTCACATTCTTCCTGACAGGCCAACATGAAGCAGACGCCGACTTCAAGCGCGCCGTATTTATAAAAACACACAATTGCCAGGGGAACCCATCTGAAAGAGACACGGCTGAATGCAAATCATAAGGCTTGATGCTTTCTCCTAATTACAGCACAATCGAGTGGACTTGATTAGATTTTGAAGTGAACGATCGCGAAAGAGGCAAAAAGCGAGATGAATGGCCGTGTCTTTCAAAGGTACTTCATTTCTGAGAACAGACTGATGGACCGATCGAGTGGGAGATGCCAGAGCCAATGATTTGCAGCGCTGCAGCTGTTGAGGATACTGTCATTGTGGCGAGATTTTAATTAAATGGCTAATTGCTGGGGCTCTGTTGTTTTCGTCTCCAGATCAAGACATGAGGTAACATATTGAGCCCTCATTTACTGATGAACTGATTAAAAATAAATCAAGGAACTCATATTTTTTTATATATATTTTTTTGCAAAAAGAAAAATCACAAAACCTTCCCACTTCAAAAACTTAATATTTAAATAAGCCAAACTTCACTAGAAGACCTCCAGCAAGAACCAATTAAATCCTCCCCCACTGTCAACAATTCACGGCAGAGTCGTTGAGGTGTTGTTTGTTCCTCCACGTTTAGAATTCATTTCCAACCAATTCCCATCCGTGTTTTACAATAATGGCTTCATGTTATTATTCACACCTGCGGGAGCGGCCTTAAGATGGTGGCTCCCAGGAGACTGAGGGGTTACTAAGGAAGAGAGAGAAGAATGTTTTTTTTCCCCTTAAAAGACTCAACCTCTGCCTGCTGGCTCTCATAGTGGCTTGTCACTTTTTGTCACTTTCTGCTCCTGTATTCCACATTCAACATAAGCGGGTATCCAGGGCTTTGGCATGCAAACTTTCTTCTGCTTAAAGAGCGTATGCTATGTTTGCCTGACGTTTTTGGAATAGAACAGAGGGCCATCGGTATCACGGCTTGGGGTTGTTTGCCATGCTGTACAATTCTGACTTCAGTTGGCGGTGCATGTGGTGTGCGTGGTGGTGTCTGAGTCCTGACGTGATGTGGAATGTCACACACCCTCACAGACGGACTCAGGAACAGACAAAAAGATACAGGGAGAGAAAGAAAGAGAGAAAGTGGTTTCTGTGTGAGAGTGATAGAGAGAAAGAGGGAGAGGAAGAGAGAGAGAGAGATTGAAAGAGGGAACAAAAAAATGAATGAGAGAGAAAAAGGGAGAGGAAGAGAGAGAGATTGAAAGAGGGAAAGAAAAAAGGAATGAGAGGGTGAGAGAGAGAGCACCGGAGAGACAAACACAGAGGAAGAGAGAGAGGGAGAAAAAAAGATTAAAATACAGCTTCACTGTGAATAATATCAGCTTGCTTGAATATCTGGGATTAAGAAAGTGTTGGGCAGTGCCGCTGGTGGAAGCTGAAATTTAATTGCTTCCTGTGTGGGGAGATTTTAATCGAGCATATCTCTCCCTCTCCTCGCTTTTTTTTCTCCTGCGCAATTTAATTTGGAGGATTTAGATTCGCTGGGCGGCCCTGGGACGAGGGCTGGGTGTAGGGGTAGGGAGGGTGGGCATGGACACGGTGGATGTCCTGTGAGCTCACCGACGGGCAGGCAGGCAGGCAAAAGTTGACCAAGGACAGGACTTAACTCTGCCAGTATGACTGGTGTTAACTGGTAGCACTGACACAGTGTCACATGATGTGACGGAAGGCATAAATGACTGATTTGAGGCTCCTTGTCAGTCTCTGTAGGGACTACTTTTGACAGGGTGGAGAGAAAGAGAGAAAGAGACAGAAAGAGAGCAAGACAAAGAGAAAGAAAGAAAGAGCTAAAGGTGAATAAAAGTACAGGTACATTGAAAATAGAGACGGTAAGAGAGGCTGAGAGAGAGAGAGAAAGAAAGAGAGAGAGAGAGAGAGAGAGATCCTGCTATGCCTCCTTTGTCATCCTTTCTGCGTATGTGCACCTCTGGCACCCCTGGGCTCTTGTGTCATAACGAGGGAAGCTGATGGGGGTACGACTGGGTACCGGTGGCCTGCTCCCCTGCTGCTCATCCATTCTGCTGCATGTCAATCACTGTCTAAGCCACTGATGAAGCCATAGCTTTCCCTCTACAGCTATTCAGCACCCAACACACACACACCCACCCACCCAACACACACACAGACACACACACAAAAACGGACACACACACACACACACACACACGGACACAACACACACACACACACACACGCAACACGCACACACTCACACAAACACACACACACTTAAGAGGCTGTATTACTTTTTTGACCCTATCAAAATGAAAAATATGCTTGAACATTCTCTTATGTTTTCAAGCTACCTCCTCCTCAGTCATTATAGTTTCTCACAAACCCAGAAACACACTGATGAATTGTGTTACTCTTTTCGTGTCACCCTAAACAATGGTTATGCACCTGTGGCACATAATGGCAACCACAGGTAGCAAAAGTCAAACACAATTACAGCACATCGTGTAGACCCAATGGGAACAGCTAATCAAACTCTGCCACAGACACACACACACACACCTCACTGTCTAAGCTACTGATGGTGCTGTAGCATCTACTCCCCCCCTCCATGCCCCCAGCACTCAACCCCACCCTTCTGCAACACCCACACCCCAGCCCTGCACACATGGGAGAGAGGTCATGAGCCCAGTCCCACCATGAGCCCCGACCCCTGGAGTTCCCCGACTGGCATGACTTTCTAGGAGGCTTATACAGTGATTTGTCAGCTCCATTGCCATTGCTGCTGCCAGCCTCCAAATGCAACACAATATGTGACACTTTAATACCTGCTATTACGGAGAGTAATCTTCTGAAGCAATTACTTCTGTTCTCTAACCTCCACACACACACACATACATTTTTATACCTGAAAAAAATGGGCAAAGGCCATTGTAGTTGGCTCTTGTCAGGATTTTCAGTCACACAGTAAGGAGACTTACTGCTGCTCTGACAAGGAGAGAGGAGAGCGGGTGTGGAGCTTGTGGAAGGCTGAAAGGCTTTTTTTCTGTGTGTGTGTGTGTGTGGGGGTGTATTCAGGGTGTTTTGTAGGGGAAGACTAAAAGGATTTTTTCCTGGGTAGGGTTTGGGGGGAGGGGGGGGGGTTGCCAGGAGCATGGTGCGGTGGGCGACTGAAAGGTTTTTGAGGGAGTTGAGGATAAAAGTGACCCCTTGCTGCGTCGATATTTTGAAAGGAGTGGTACGTGGGCTGAAACCTCTTTTCAGAACTAGGAACATTTCACCAGCACTCCTGAGAACACACACACACACACACACACACACACACTACTGAGCATGAATACGGTAACCTATAGCTAATCACACACACACACACACACACACACACACACACACGCATGCCTGGGGAGTCATGCACACACCTCCACACACACACTCTTACACACTTCGGTCAAAAGGACAACATTTTCTTGGCTCCCTGTTCAACTTGTGTGGCCACTACCTTGGTGTGTTTGTGTGTTTGTGTGTGTGTGTGTGTGTGGTCATGGAAGGCTGGGCGATGGATAGAGGTTGAGAGAGAGAGGTAAAAGAAACAAAAGACAAACACAAGAAAGAAGACAATGCAGGGTCTTTGGAGATGAGAGCTGTGCCCAACCATAAGAATTCCTTTAACTCTCTCACTCTGTCTGTCTCTCTCTCTCTCTCTCTGCCTCCCTCTCTCTCCGTTTCATCTTCCAATTTGTAAAATAAAAAAGAATCTATTGTTGTCTCTCTCTCTCTCTCTCACGTTTTTCTCAACACACACTCAAACCTTTCACACAATGGCACACCTATACACGAACACACATTTACACACAATCTTAACACATACAGAATAAACACAGAAAGACAGACAACACACACACACACTCATACTCACTCACACAAACAGACTACACACACACACACACACTCACACACACACACAGAAATACATAATTCTAAACACACACACAAACACACTACACACACACAAATACACAAATCTAAACACCCACACACATACACACACACACACACACACACACACACGGTGAGAGGTAGCAGCTGCAGGTAGGAAGGGGCTTGAGAGCGACTGCTTTGCCACTCTCAGCCCTCTGATCCCTGTAATTGGATTTGGGCTCTCGGGCGAGGAGTGCTGGCACGACAGCCTGGATCTCCGCTAGCCGGGAGAGAGAGAGAAAGAGAGAGAGAGAGCAGTAGTTGAAGAAGAAGAAGACAGGATGAGAAGGGAGGCAGAGGAAGAGGAAGAGAAGAAACAGAGTGGAGGTGAGGAGGATAGACTAGAGAGGATGTAGATGGGGAGGAGGAGGAGGAGGAAAGAGAGAAAAAAACGAGTTGAGGATGGGGTGAGGAGGATGGAGGGAGGAGGTAGAAGAAGGGGAGGAGGGAAGGAGGAGGGAGAGGGGGAAGAGAGGGGGGAGAGAAGGATGCAGGGGGAATGTTGAAGTTTGAAACAATTGGTCCTGATTTTACCCAATCGCTAACAGTTTGAATGGCTTCGTACACTTCCGTCTCGGCCGCGATTGCTAAACAACCAGGTAGAGACTACAACGCGCATATGATCGACGTCATCGTTAACACTCGCCTCCCTCCACCCCCCTCCTGCCATCCCCCCGTTCGCTGATTGGTCCGTTGGAATGCATCCCTGATAAATCCAGTTCAATGGGATCAGACTCAGACGTAACGCTGGAGGGCCATGTCAGGCTAAAGCTGGATTTATACTTCTGCGTTGCGTCGTCGCAGACCTTCGCCGACACCAATCAGACCTTCGCCGACACTACGCATACACCTTTCGTGCGCATGAAAAAAATCCTGACTACGCGTCAAAGTGTCGCCGACACGGTACGCAGACCGACGCATACGTCATGGATTGTGATTGGTCCGCTTTACATCAATTCCAGTTCTCCGCCTTTCCAGTGCGTTGTGTGTACAAGACCGGCATTTTTGAACTTACATAAATGGCCTTATAACTACCCATTCACCTGACAAAGACAATTGACCATAGAAAGTAATGACCTGATAACTATGCTTATTAACCAGACAAAGCTTCCCATCAACGCATCCGACACAGTTTGGGAAGTTCCACAGTCTCCAGAAATCTCCGGCTATCGTTTCCCACTGGTTAGTTGACGGACAGGGCAAAAACTCGGGCTGCAGTGTTGTCCACAACGCTTTGCAAACCTCTGACACAATAGACGACTCTGAGGATGAGGCCAGCTTGTAGCTTGCCGCTAGCTACAGCCTGTTGATTTGCACCAGAAGCAACGCAACAACCGGAAAACGCACACGAAAAGGACCCTTTCTAAACTCAATAACCCCCTAGCGTTGTGGCAATGAACTGCCACGCGTAGTAATTACGCGGACGCAGAGGTATAAATCGACCACGGAAGTATAAATCAAAAACGTCTGCGAAGTTGTCTGCGACGGTGTCTGCGACGGTGTCTGCGACGACGCGACGCAGAAGTATAAATTCAGCTTAAGGAAGTAGAGGGGAAAAAAGGGGGAGAAGGAGGAAGAGGACGAGAGACTCACCTCCACCTGCCCCCCTCAGGGGGGCATGCTGCCAAGCTCAGCTCAGACACCAACACATTAGTGAGGCCAAACAGGCCCTCAGAGAGCTAGCTTTGTGTGTGTGTGTGTGTGTGCGTGTGTGTGTGCGTATGTGTGAGAGAAGAAGAGAGAGAAAGAGAGTGTGCACCTGTGCATGGAGGATCTTACTCTCTCACTCACAAAGATTATGCACTTGTGTGTGTGTATGGATGTGCTTGTGGGAGAGTGTGTGCAACAGTGCAGGGAAAGTACTGTTAAAGGAGAAATCTGGTGTGAGTTAACGCCTCGCTCTGTTGTTCGAGGTCACTAGTGGTGCCGGTATAAAAATGTGATGCAACATTGACTAAATAATAAACCGCCAACTAACGCTGAGTTAATGGGGTACAGTAAATTACATTTTCATGTCACTATGCCCCATTCGGTTAACATTAAATATTGACATGATATGTTATATATCATATACTGGTTGTTTTTCCTACAGACAGCATTCAGTGACCATGAACAACAGGGCAATTGACTCATTCACATAAACTTCTCCTTGCTGCGAGAGTCTGTATGCTGCTCTAGTCCATTTTGTGTGTACATATGTATGTGTGTGTGTGTGCGTGTGTGTATGTGTGTGTGCATGTGTGTGTGTGTGTGCTGCTGGTGGAGAGCGTAATAGACCAGAGAAGACCAGAGAAGAAACAAGCGAGAAACCAGAGGAGATGCTTATCAAAAACACACACTGATAAACCTCTCTCTGTGTCTGTGGCAGAGTCTCACAGAGAATGCCAATATCTTCTCTCATTTATTTTAGATGACGGCTAGATAGCAGCCTGACAGTCGTGCATGTGGAGATTTCTCTCATTAAAGCCTTTTCCGAAGAACTCAATAGATACTCTCCTATGAGAACCAGAACAATTTGCATCATAGGCGTTTGTCTCAAGTCTTTTAGACTGGAAGGAAATGGTTCCTAGAAATGGTTCCTAAATAAGCCCATTGGCAGAGCAAAGGTTTCATCTAGAGGGCACCATGAAACACCGTCTTTAACCCAAGAGTCAAAGGAACCAGGACCAGCAACCCTAAATATGCTGTGGGTAGTTTATCAGTGCTGGTGTACAGCAGCTGTTGTCACATGAAATTGCTTGGTAGAGGTACAGTAAGTGTAATGAAATTCTTAAATGATGAAAAAGCATATGTTAATAGTAAAATTAGGAATAATAATAACTCCCAATTATGATGATATAAGTTAGTTTTCACACTAAAACCTGCTACATTCCCGGGTCTGATATCCCAACGGATTTAAGGCAATCTTGTGGAGTCAGGAAAGGAGTCAGGAAAGGAGTTACTAGGGTATCCTGCAGTGGGAGCTCTGTAGAGCCATTTAGCATATTTCTCTGCCGCACAGACTCAAAAAGCAAGATGCCAAAGACACAAAACGCATGAGTACTTTCTGTTGAAAACCTATACCTGTCTGACCATGTCTTTAATTACAGCAGATGATATGGTGGCTGTAGATGCTGACTTGTTAGCTTCACTATGCTAACTTAATGTGTGCTAGCTGTACAACAATGTTGGACAACCACACCGAACATACCCCGCCAATAAGACTAGGGTCCGAGGCGAGATGATAAGTGGGTCAAAAGGACACCCAACTCTGTGTTGGTCAGTGCAAAAGGAACAGGCGACTAAATTCTTGTACTAAACACAGACTATATACAAGTGTGAAGGGGCCCTTTGTCTTAGTGCTTTATATTTGTTAATGATTCATAACCACTTTTTTACACATGTGGAATAAGAAGTCTTTTTCCAAGGCAGGTAAATGGGCATCTAATGAGACCCAATGGAGGTGAGTTGGATATGTCTTCATTAGTAGCCGACTGGATCACATCCTGTTTGAAGCACTTCCTGTCTAGAGCAAACCACACCCCCCAATACACACACACACACACCACACTACCCCCCGACCTCCTCAAGCACACACACACACACACCCATGACAAGCTAAACTGACCTACAGGTATCTGCCAAGCTAATGCCTCTCTTCTGAGATGATTGCAAATCAGAGTAAAAACTCATCTGTGATTTGTTACAATAGGCGCAGCGAATCACCCCCGACCCCCCCACAAACACTCTCCCTGCACCCCTCTTCCAACACACCCCTCCTTTCCCAGCCCGCATAATGACGAACAGCAAACTAGAAGAATGAAAGCTGAACAGAAATCACTGCCACTGTTGAACTGCATTCTGGGAACGCAAAACCGGGCATCAATCTTCACTCATCAAGGCGCGCTGGTGAGTAAAGGCCTATCTTGGGTGTATGGTAAACATTTGCCCGAGGCGGGGAGGTGGAGCCCTCAAACCGACATCAGTTATGTTAAATGCGAGAACAACAGCGGACCATAAATCAGCGCGCGATTACATTACGCATCCTGCATTCGCCAGGAGGAAGAGAGGCAGTGAGAAAGAGACATGGAGCGTGTGTGTGTGTGTGTGTGTGTGTGTGTGTGTGTGTGTGTTGGGGTGGAAGCTGAGGTGTTTGGGCGGGCGGGGTGGGTATTTCTCTCTGCAATATAGGGGAAGATGGATTGGTTCAGGTTATCTTATTTTTCTTTTGTGGACTGGAAGCGTAAACACGAGCCTGCTGGGGCTGCTCCAACACATGCAGCTCAGGGCTCAGGGGAGGCATGGTTCCTCTTTAACATGACGGAGAGAGAAGAAGAGGGAGAGAGGGTAGAAAGGGTGAATGGGGGGCAGGTGGATAGATAAATATTGATAAAGGAAGAAAAAAGTGAGATAGAGGCGGAGAATAAACAGAAGGATATAGAAATAGAAGGATTGTGTGGGAAAAAAGGGCATTGGGTTGTAAGAAGAATACTGAAGCAGGGAAGCATTGAAATACTATACAGGTACTGAATATAATATTGTGACACTCTCTGTGTGCCAGCACATGGCCCTGTATTGGGTGGGCTGGTGGAAGGGTGCAGACATGAGACCACCCTGGGTCTCCTCGCTGGCGCCAAAGTGCAGTTGTGAGCTTCTCCAGGCCCCTTCATCTTAGTGTCTGTAGAGGCTTTGGAGGGAGATCTGTGTCACAGGCATCTAAATGCAGCACCAGCCACAGCACAGCACAGCACAGCACAGCGGAACACAGCACAGCACAACACAGCACAACACAATACAGTGGAAAACATCACAGCACAGCAGCCCTCCTGCACAGCGCAGCATAGCAGGCCCCCTGCAGAGGGAACACCTGGCCCAAAACCAGAGAGAGAGAAAGGCGGGGGGTGGGAGGGGTTGGGGGGGGGAGACAGGAAGAGAGGGGGAAAGGTGGATGAGCCAGAAGGAGTGGGAGAGATCTTCAAAAAAAAGTATTGTCGGTTTCAACAACCTGTTCAGTTGTCTGGGCAAAAAGGAAAGGATGGCAGGTGCTGCTGTGATGTGCCAGAAGTCTGAGCAATCTTCTGTTTCAGAACTTCCTGAGACACTTCTTCGGTCGTACCACTCCACTGTTCGGCTTTAGAGGCCGTGGGAGATCACAGGAGCAAATCTGTGCCAACCGAAGGCAGGCACCTCATTGGTGAGTCCAGACGGATCGATGATGGTCAATAGCAAGACAAGTTCAACAACCTGTTTGTAAACGCAGTGCCATTATGTCTGAATAGAGCTGACCTGGCAACCTAAAGACAACCTGACAGGAGTGACAACACCACGGCAACAAGGGGCTCAGCTCAGCGTGTTTATTATGTGGAGTGACCAATGGCAAAGCAACAACAGAACAACATCACTCTTAGAAGCAGACAAATGACCCCCCACCACCACCACCAGCACCACATTTTTTGTTGTTTTCTTCTCTTTTCACAGTAAACAATGAATGGCACAGTTTGAAACGATGCAACAGTGTTCAAATTAACCTTGCCGTGAAAACATGTGTTGTAGGGTTGAAGTGTGGGGGCAGGTGTGTAGGTAGGTAGGTGTGTGTGGGTGTGTTTGTATGTGTGTGTGTGTGTGTGTGTGGGTGGAGAGGGCAAACACTGTGTGTAATTAGAAAATCGACGTCATTTGGATAAAATTCAAAAACCCAACTGAGAAAAACACAAAAAGAGTGAGAGAAAAAAAGAGAAAAATAAAAACAGCAAGACGGCGTAATCCGGGTAATCCGTGGTGAATCAAATTAGCACTCCACTGTCTGTCATCACCAACTGAGGGAGTGAGAAAAACATGAGAGCGTGGTGCTCAATAAATAAACCTTCCACAAACCCCCCCCCCACACACACACACCCCTGCAACACCCCATGCCCCCGCCGCCCCCCCAACGCATCCCCAAATTAAAGTGCAGTCATGCCTCTGAAACTGGAATGAATATTCAGTGCCACCTTGATCTGACTGCTCCTCTGGCTCAGCACCAGGAGAATTATGAAGAGACTCACTATGTGTGAGGGTGTGTGTCTGTGGATGGTTGTGTGTGTGCGCGTGTGTGTATATATGTGTGTGTCTTTGCATGGTTGTGAGTGGTTATGTTCGTGTGTGTATGTGTGTGTGTCTGGGGATGGTTGTGTGTCAATGTGTGTGTGAGTGTGTGCGCCTGTGTCTGTGGTTGGTTGTGTGCGTGCAAATGTGTGTGTGCATCTATTTGTACCTGTGTGTGTGTGTGTGTGTGTGTGTGTGTGTGAGTGTAAAATCAGGTCTGTCTGCATGTGTGTGTTATGTTGTGGCTATAGGCTCTGTGTGCACCATGTAAATGCGAGTCTGATGTAAAAGTTTGGCTTTTGTGAGTTCCAACAAGTGCACTTGGCATGACATGTGTACATGTGTACACAAATCTCTGCCAGTGTACTGTACAGTGTGTGTGTGTGTGTGTGTGTGTGTGTGTGTGTGTGTGTGTGTGTGGCAGATAGTGGGATGTCGATGGCATAATGCCTGTCCCCTCACGTGTCTCCCGAGAGCCACACTCAATTGCCCACGTCCAGCCCTTCACCAGTGCGCTGTGGGCGGCGTGCCACTTGCGTGCGTCTGTCAGGAGCCTCTGCCAGCTACTGGGCACGTGCCAGTCTGGACCAAAAGGGGGCGCCAGCACCGCTCCTCTGGCCCCGCTGAACGCTAAACAACAGCAGAGCCTGGGGTCCTCTCATCTCCTATCTTTCTTTCTCTCTCACCCCTCCATCTCTGTTTTTCACCCTGGTAATCTCTCTCTCTCTTGCTCTCTCTCTCTCTTTCTCTCTCTCTGTCTACTTCTCTTTTGGCTTTCCAGCTCTTTTTCTCTTGTTGTTTAACTCAATTTAATCATCTCTGCAGTATCTCTTTCTTTTTCTCTCTCTTTCTCTTTCTCTCTGTCTGCCTCTCATTTGCTATGAACTCTCCCCTCTGTTCTTTTCCCTGCCTTTCCCCACTTCTCTCTGTCTCACTGTATTTTGCCGTTTGTGTGTGTGTGTATGTGTGTGTGTGTTTGGGTGAGGGGGGTGGGGGGCTAGATGAAGTGAGCTGCTCCAGTGTGTGTGTGTTTGTGTGTGTGTGTTTGTGTTTGTTTGTGTGTACAGAATGTGTATATCTGCCGAGGGTCCCTGAAGAGAACCCTCATGACTGCAGTCTTGCAATCAATGATCCATCAGAGTCTCAGCGTTCCCTCTGCCCTTTCATGAGAGCGAGTGAGCGTGCCCGAGCCGCAGCCTCCTCTCCGCCATCAGCGCCTAACGACAGAAAAACACGCCGACATCAAAAATAACAGACGCAAAACAAACAGCGGCCTCTCTGTGAATAAGCTGTTCCACCTTGCACCTGTGACGCCGCTCCGCGTTTTCATGTAAGACACGCGGTCTCAAGGATGCTGAAGTGGTTGCCACGGAAAAGGCGACATAAATGGGCCCGACGACAGGATGAAACGATGTCAGTGAGCCACATTCACCTCTGCTTTGTTGTGTGTTTGACCAAAAAAAAAAACAACTTTAAAAGGACCTGGCACCGCTTTTATCGACTTATCATAACATTTATATAACTAACTTTAACACACTCGAATGAAACCCCCCTCCACGAGTGTGTTTGCATGCACAGCGGAAAAGACTCAGGGAAGAGAAAGATAGAAATGAAGAGAGAAAAACCTTCGAATTTCTTTAGCACATCACTCCCATCCTGTGAAAACACACACCTGGAATTACAAGAGTGAGGGAAGGGAGAAGGAAAGAGAGAGACAATGTATAGCTAGCAGATACAAAAAAATATGGGAAGGAGAGAGAGAAAGGATGGGAAGGAGAGAGAGAGAGAGAGAGAGAGAGGGAGGGGGAGGGGGGGGGGGGGGGGGGCTGTGAACTCACTCCTCTCTCACTGAGTTTTAGAGTTCATGGTGTTATGGTGTGACTGAATTTGTTAGGGGAGGTAACACAAAAAAGTCCCTGACCCCCTTCAAAAAAGACAAATACAGAGGGGAGATTAGAGACTGGTGTGTGTGTGTGTGTGTGTGTGTGTTGGGGGGGGGGCTCAGTGGACAAAATCGATGAGGAATATAATGAAGGCCAGGCCTGAAGACGGCAGGAGAGTTTCAATTTCACAATCTACTGTTGTGACTCCACACTCATACACACATACACACACCACACTAGACAGACACACAATCATTCATACACAGTCACTCACACACTAACTTCCACAAACAGATACACTCACATACACACACACACACACATACACACTAGAAAGCACACAATCATGCATACATTCACTCACACACCCATGCCTACAAACATACGCACACACACACACACACACACACACACACACACACACACACACAACCCACTCTGCAGCATGCTGGCCTGGAGTCATTTCTAATCATGCTCACAAAACCCTGAGCCACAGTGCCTGGGGCCTGTGAAGATTAGGCCTCCATCGCCATTCAGTGGAGATTTATGCAGCGAGTAAATGGGAGACACACAGGCACACACACACACACACACACACACACACAGTGCAGCTCTTAAGAAGAAGCCCTGAGCTCTCTGTCGCTGCCATGAAGTACAGCTATCCACCACCGCTGACCTGCTCTTGGGGGTGAAGTTGAAACACAGGGCTCAGTGCACCACTGGGAGGGGAGGCAGCGCCTAGCACTGCTTCATGCCTGACTGTGTGCATATATGAATGTATGGATGTGTATGTGT
>JAGFZM010000034.1:1270873-1275045 GCA_017657215.1 Limnothrissa miodon | reverse complement strand
CACACACACACACACACACACACACACACACTTCCAAGCTAGTGTCTCAGCCAAGTGCCAGGAACAAGCCAGACTGTGGTATAACAAAAATGTTTTTTTTTTAATGTTTTCATTTTTAATTTTTTAATTAATTATAATTTATAATTAAGTAAGAACACATGCACTATAAGAAGGAGACAGAAAAAAAGCTGAAAAAATAAAAAGAGGACACAATGGCATAGCATGTAGCGTGCAGCAGGCTGATTCACATCCGTTCCCATGGCACCCTACAAGCAGGCTGATTCACATCCGTTCCCATGGCACCCTACAAGCAGTACAGACGAGCAGGGAGAAGAGAGACAGAGCTGGGACTAGGTGTGTGTGTGTGTGTGTGTGTGTTTGTGTGGTGTGTGTTTGTGTGTGTTTGTGTGTGTGTTTGTGTGCGTGTGTGTGTGTTTGTGTGTGTGTGTGTGTTTGTGTGTGTGTGTGTGTGTGGGGGGAGTTGTGTGTACGGGTGTGTATTGTGTGCCTGTGTGTACAGTATGTGTGTGTGTGTATGGGTGTGTTGTGTGATATGTCAGTCTGTACAGTATGTTTGTGTGTATGTATGGGTGTGTGTGTGTCTGTGTGTGTGTATGTGGAGCTAGAGGTGGAAAGGTTTGACAAATGGAGCCGGTAAGCTGCGCCGCTTCCCTGTGAGCCATCAGGGAGCCCCAGGGACCAGCACTCGACTGCCTCAACATAACACCCCACACACAACACACTGCTCAACAAGCTATGAAAGTGTGCTGTGCATTTTTTTTGTATGTGTGTGTCTGAATGGGAGGCTACTTGTGTGTGTGTGTGTGTGTGTGTGTATGTAACTGTTTGAGTGTGAAATTGCTTGCTTGTGTGTTTGTGTGTGTGTGTGCGCGCGTTCTCACTCTCTTTGCTTTATTAACTTGCTTTTTTTTGACATGACTGAAGATACAATATTCACATTAGGATGTAAAAACAGCAAACATGGTTTGGCCTTCTTGTTGGGGGTGAAGTACTGTAATTGTTATGGCCTGCTGAAGAAAAGATGATGAAAGAGAACCTTTGCATTGTAACTCTAAGATGGCCAAAGCCCTCTGGCCTCATGCATGTCTGAATCACCAGTATCATGGTGAATACTTAGCCTCATTCAAAGAGAGAACAGGGTTAGCAACGGCAGAGTTTGACGCTGATGTGTGGAGAAAAACAATAGAATCCATTTTTTGAAGAGCAGTGCTCTGCACTTCGGGCTGAGGTCCTTTTTAATTTATGCTTGTCCAATTCAGTTAATATGCAGAGGGTCATGATAGAGTTGAGAGTAGAAACCCAAGAGGAGGCAGCTACACAGGGACACATGGCAAGGAAAACAGAGGAGCACAGGACCAGGAAGTAAATAGGAAGTGACCATGGGACAGACAGGAAGTAACAAACAAACAGGAGACGAGGATTCAAAAGAAGAGTACAGGGGAACAGGACAAGACAGGATGTTACAGCAGAAATGCACTGCCCCTCTTTGACATGCTCTTGGACGGATGATTGAGACCTTATCAATTTTACTGACTGTCAGTCAAAACAATGGAAACTCCAATGGAAATACCACACCGCAATAGAGGAAGGGTGTGACTGCATTTCGGTTGCTTCTTGCTACCCTCTGTAGGTATAATTATCAATGTGCTATTTAACAGTGAAAGCTGTATTAATCTCAGACATCTTCCAGATACACTGGAAGAATTTCCTCATTGTACTGTGTCTATTTCAAAAAGGTATCAAAAGAAATGGCCAAAAAGAACATAATTTGCTCAAAAATAATGAACACACCCTGTGTTTCCAGCCAACTTCAGCTCTTGGTGCAAGCTCTGAAAGGCACCAGGCCACTGCATAGCATTACCATGCCTTATGCGAGGTGTGCATTGGGATAGGACACTGGAAGTGATAGACTTGTGAAATTCATCTATTCATCTATTACACTTTGTGTTTTTGTGAGCAGATGGAGGGAGGTTTGTGGGGCGAATGTGTGTATTTGAATGTATGTATTTGAATGTATGTTTATAGATATGTGTCTATGTATAGATCAATAGATGGGGGTATGCGTGCTTGTGTACAGATGTGCCCCAGGCTATCACAGAGGATGAATAATTAATAGGAGGGGGGGCATAGGGAATGCCTTACTGCTGCAGGGTGTCCACTGACCCCTGATCCTGACACACACTTTTTAACATTCTCTCTCTCTCTCTCTCTCTCTCTCTCTCTCTCTCTCTCTCGTGTGTGTGTGTCTATGTGCATGCATGTTTGTGTGCATGTGCGTGCAGTGGGTGAGTGTAGGTGTTTGTGGGTGTGTGTGTGTGTTTGAATGTGTTTGTGTTCACAGGCGTGTGACTGTGTGTGTGTGTGTGTGAGAGAGAGAGAGAGACTGAGTGTCAGTGTGTCTTGCAGCGAATCTGTTGTGAATGAAACACATTCAGTGTGAGTAGATGCAGTTCCTTAATAGGAACATCCTAACTACTGCTTATGAGCAACTTCCAGTAAAGTGAGATTTAATTTAAAAAAACTAAGGCAAACGGCCTGGAAAAATCTCACATCTTACACTTTTGTTAGTGAGTCGGAGGAATTTGAATCTATTCACAGCCCATTTTAGAGTGATAGCACTATGATGCACAAAGCAAGTCTATTTGATTCTTTCCTGAGAGTAAGCTATTGTGCATGCAAAGGGGGATTTCACAGAATTGTGTATTTTTTTTTTTTTTTTTAGCTTTTTGGATTATCCTTTGTGTGGTAAACCATGCAGAAGAAAGCCGGATAGGCTCACGGGTTGAGGTGGGGGTGGGGATGCGGGGGGCTGGAGGGTGTTCTGTTTGGGGAAAAATTCACAATCTACAGCCTTTGCTCCCATAATTCCCTGTTGATTTGCAAGCTTGACATGTAAGTCATCCAACGTCGTCAAACGCTCAATTATATAGTCTTGGCCTTAATCCCTCCATCCCAGAGAAAAAGGGAGCTCTTTCTTTTAGGGTGGAGGCTAAGCACACATTTATATGCAATTACAGAGTTGGTTTAAAATCCATCTTTGTTCCTCTCAAGAGGACAAGCTCACATTTGTTTTTTTTGGGGGGTTTTGACAAAGAAAAATCAATGCGGGCACTTTCCACAGAATGCACCGTAATCAGGCCACAGCCAAAACAGTCAACCAAACGACACAAACAAACAAACAAAAAACACATTCCAGAGCTGGCCAAGAAAAAGAGAGAAAGACATAAAACATGAACAATGGTAAGAGCCAGTGAGAGAAAGAATGAAAGAGAGAGAAAGAGAGAGAGAGAGAGAGAGAGAGAGAGAGAGAGAGAGAGAGAGAGAGAAAACATTAATTTCCAATGCAAGGGACAGTCTCCTGTCTCAGGAAGCATGGGCTCAGCACATTCCCCCTGTAATACTGATCATTACACTGCAATAACTGCTGAAGCGCGAGATTCACCGGGCATAGGAGGGAGAGAGAAAGAAAGAGAGAGCGAGAGAGAGAGAGAGAGAGAGAGAGAGAGAGAGAGAGAGAGAGAGGGTGAGAGAGGGAGAGAGAGAGAGACAGAGGGATAGTAAAGAGTGAAGGAGGGAAGAGAGAGTGAGGAAGGGGGAGAGAGAGATGTAGAGTTGAAGTACAGAAAAAAGAGGGGAGAAAAAGACAGAGAGGTTTATGTTGGGAAAGAAAGAAAGAGGTGAAAAGAGCAAGAGAGCAGAGAGAAATTGGAGAAATTGACAGAGACGGACAGAGAGGACAAGAGACGGAGGGTAGGAGTGGAGAGGAGAGCTATTGGTTATGGTGGTGTACTGTGTGTGTGTGTGTGTGTGTGTGTGTGTGTGTGTGTGTGTGGGTGACGGTGGTGCTAGTGGCTGTCTGTACTCACATTTCAGTTCCAGTCGGATGAAGTCAGAGTTGCCCAGGTTCTCCAGAAAAACGCCGTAGGGGGCAGAGGTCTTGAAATAAAAGGAAATGTCAGCACTCGTCTCCCCTTGGAAGGTGGAGAAGTGGAGGTAGGATGAGGGGGTGTTGAAAGATGCCGCATTCCAGTAATTACCTGTGAAACACAGAGACACACACACACACACACACACACAGTTAGAGTCTGTTTTTTTTCTGACGCATCTCTTCACAATATGATGTGTGAACTCCCCAAATTCTGCTCCCCTTT
>JAGFZM010000034.1:1245873-1265873 GCA_017657215.1 Limnothrissa miodon | reverse complement strand
TACTCCATAGGTTATAATGTAAAACAGACGCCGGCAGCTCAGAAAAAGACGCTAAGTGTGAATGTACCCTTTCGCTTCATTTTACACTTTCTTTCCGTAACGTTAAAGGAGATCACACCGGATTTCTCCTTTAAGTCTCACTTTTCATTGCCAAGCCATCGATGACCCGGCCTCAACACCAGAGGTGGTAACTTTTGTGGCTGTTTGCTGTTGTTAGGTTCCGTTGGATGAAGGTGACGTTGATTTCTTGATGGGTGATTTAATCCTTTCAAAAGTTTGACGCTAATTTGCCTATGGGCTAGGAGAACCTACAACCATTCAGTAACGTTTGTTGAGTGATTGGATTGTTTCAGAGATTTTTTTTGATAGGCTATGTATCTTTGCCTAAGTTTTATTGGTTATTCGCAAACCCAAGAAACCACGTATCATGTAAACTAGGATTCAACACTGGTGTCAAACATACCGTATTACAAGGACCCGCCCTTCTATGCTTCGCAATTCTAATCCTCATCTAATTCTTTACTTTTAGTCTATTTTTGTCACTGTTCAAAAACAAACCCCTGTTAAAAAAACATGTTTTTTGTTTTGCCTGCATGATTCTGCCCAGCACCTTGTCAAGGCTTGAGCTCATAGATTAGGCTAAACTTGCAAAAGGGCTAAAATCCATAAATGCTAGGAGGAAATTTTGCACAGCTAGCACACAGCACCAGCTGGTTATTGTTTCTGTTGCATTTCCTCACTGGCCTGGATCTGGAAATGGAAATCTAGTTTTCTATTGGCTTAAGCAGAACAAAAGTAAGGGGTGTAAGTTGATGGGCTATTAAGATCATGTCATCAATCTCCTGTCTGGAATAACAAACTGTATCTTTGCAAAAGAACACTCCGTACATGAAGCACTATATTGTATTTACATGATGGATACAGCCAAACCCTGAGTTTTAATCCAATGGAAGCACAGAAGTTGCGTTTAGTCCCAGTCTCACTGTCTCTATAAACATAGCGGGCCTCATTTTTTCTAACACATTTTAAATGAAAGACAAACATGGGAGTTTTATGGTTATAACAAACTAAATATTAGTAGCAGAATGAACAGAACGAAGGGGGCAGAGTGTTTGTGTGTGAACGTGTGTGTGTGTGCGTGTTTGTGTGTGTGTGTGTGTGTGTGTGAGAGAGAGAAAGAGAGTACCACAGCCAAAAAAGGTTTGAAGAAATTTTCCTGAACATCTACTGGCAGTCTGGTGACCAAAGAAAGATGCGCAGAAGTGAATAACCCACATTATATGTGTTTTCTGTGCTCTGGGAACATCTCAGTTTAGAACTCAATTAAGTGAACGTCTACAGACAGCATTTGAGATCTGTTTCATGTTAAAATGAAAAATGCCAGCAGGGCAGATGGTTTCTCTCTGACACACACTTGCAAAAACACACAAACACACACATACACACACACACACACACACACACACACACACACACACAGACACATACACTTCAGAGCGGGTCCTTAAAACTCTTTATTTCCAAGCAACCAAGTAGGAGGATTCTGTGTACCTCGGTTTTGAGAATAGGTTGTCAAGTGTCACCGTGTCAGAGAATATTGATTAATTTGATTAAGCTCAGTTTTTTTTCAATAATATATCTTGTTAGCCTCTCTTGGAGCAAATCTGATTATTCTAGTATAGAATAGTATAGTATAGCAGGCAATATATTTATTAAAATATATATAAATGGGTGTAACAGTTGGTCTTTTAGTGTTTGTGCTTCGTGTACATTTTGTTTTTACAGAGTAGACATATTGTCGTACTATATATTTCCCTATTTATATAGATGATAAACTCAGTTTCATTAATTTGTACATAGTGATGCATGCAGCTATCAAATGATTATGATCTCCATTTGTACAAAAGAGTGTGGCAAAAGACAACACATTGTTTTTCCTCTCTCTCCTCCACAGAGTATCCTAGCAACCAGAGTTCAGATACATTCCACAGTTGTAAGTATTCTGTTGCCTTTTTCAAGCATGACATGCTACATGCGGAGCTGATAACTCATTCAGATAATATATATATATGACAGAATGTCTAGAAGGAGGGAAAGAAATCCTTCACATGAAGCCATCAGCGACATGTGCTGTTTCCATTTGTTAGCATGTCAGTTTCCAGTAGTTTTAGCATTGGTTAAGGATGACAATCAGATGAAGAGACAGGGCATAAGAACATAAAGAAAAAAAAAACAGTTACGGATAGAAAACCGCCTGTCATCATAATTCCGGCTTTCCTGTGCAGAACTTCTAACTGATAAATTGACATTAGTAATTACTCTTAACCATAGCCAGTGCCCTACAGTACTTTAAAGTAGATACACTCTCAATCCCACCGCATTACATAAAAGTCATTTAAGGGAAAAAAAAAAGTGGGGGCTCCACTCATAGTGGCATATGCTTGTATTATGCCTGATGCAAATGTTAACTGGTAATGGCACTTCTGAAATCATTTACACAACACAGAAAATACCACAGCTATTTTTAAGTCGCTTTCAAAAGCCCTCATCTTTAATAAACAGTCAGGGGATTGCACCCTTGCTTCTGACCTCTCTCAGAGCTCCGTGGACATGTGTTGCAAACGAGTCGACTCCAACGCAACAGATCAGGGGAAGGGAGGTGGGTGGCACTTTTTCCTCAGTGGGAAGCAGGAGGAGGCAGATATCTGTCCATTTCCCTCTTCTGTCCATTCACACAGGGGCTGATGCGGTGTGCAAGAGAGCATAAGCTGCCACTGACGCAGCGATAGCACATTTGACTTGACAATAAGGCCTATGAGGCCTATCGCCCAATGACAGACCATAGGCACCCCCCGTGCCCTGACTGGACGATCTATCTGTCTGTATCTCCCAGTGCGTGCAAATTATGACAGCGATCATCCACTAAGTCATCCACAGCCTGCTCACATCTGCTGTCATAATATTTGACTGATAATTGTGCTGCTGGGTAAGAATTTATATGAACCACACACACACACACACACACACACACACACACACACCTTTACACACAGAAAGATATACACACAAACACCTCTGTACACACAGAAAGATACACACAGAAAGACACACACACACACACACGCACACACACCTGTACACACAGAAAGATACACACACACACACACACCTGTACACACACACACACACACACACACACACACACACACACACACACACACACCCACCCCTGTACACACAGAAAGATACACACACACACACACCTGTACACACACACACACACACACACACACTAATGCAGTGTTTTCAACCTTTTTTGAGCCACACTTTTTCAACCTTTTTTGAGGCACACCACCAGCAGATGAAAAAAAAAAAAAGAAACTCTGTAATCTATATACAAAGTATAAAGTAACTCTCACCAAGTGACTCAAGTGTCATGAATAGGAATCGGAATAGGAAATGAAAAGTAGTATTTTATACCCGAGACAGCACAGACACTTGACAATAGCTTTGCCTCATAGCCTACTGACTTGTCCTTTCTGAGAAGAGAATCAATGAAGTTTTCCATTTGACTAACACTCTCCTTTGTAGTAAAAAATATTTATACTTGATCCTACCCTAAAATTGCCTATAGCCTTAATATTATATAAATGAAAGAGGATATTTTGCAGTAGTGTGCTGGAAACACTGTCATTTATGAATAATTGTTGCAGCTTATTGGCGCACATGATGGTCTAATTTAGAAAAAATAATGGCCTATGTATAGAAATGAAAGCATTGCTCCATTAGCCTACCCATGCTATTACCTGTTGCTCCATGATGGCTAACATCAAAATCATAATTGCACACTGTGCAAAACGCATTTAGAGGGAGGGAGGCATGGCCATTGATCTTGATCTTGATAGGCTAAATTGTCAGGAACATCTGAGGTGCTAACATCATGTGTAGGCCTTATTTTAACTGACAGACACACACAAACACACATCATCCTACTCGTTTTTCTTAGTACTGTAGGCTACCGCATGCACTTGCGTGAGCATTGCCCAATTACCTTTGAAACAATGTTTAGCACGTCCTTCCTTGTAAAACCAGCAACATTATGAAGATGGAAATAAGGTTCCTATATAAGGTATCTTCAATTATTTTCTTGAACCGTATTTGGAGTTTAAAACTAGCACTACCCAGCACGTTTCCAGCATGTGGCTGCCCAATGCGTATGAGTTGCCTAGTGCGCGACTTGAGCCCAAAGTAAATCAAAGGCTTTTCGCGTATTAAGTGACAAATCGTAGCAAATGCGTACAGGTTGGCAGTTAGGTGAAATTAGATAATTTCCCATGGCACACCAGACAGTAGGCCTATCCCACAACACACTAGTGTTCTGTGGCACAGTGGTTGAAAAACACTGTACTAATGCATGCACACAAACACAAGCACACACACACAATATAAATCCCAGATTTAAGATTTGGTTATGCAAACTATAAATATACTAATATATAAACTATATATTATTATATAGAAAATAAAATAAGGTTTCTCACTTTTTTGAAAACAAAATTCTTGTTCAAATGCAGATAATCCTCATTGCGACCCATTGTCAACAACCGTACATCTTTATTCCCAAAGAAGTTATGTCTAGAGAGATACCTTTCAACATTGTTATCAATTTCTGAGTACAACAGCCTGTGCTGGGACATTATGGTACATTTGCACAATCACACTTACGCCAACACACACACACACACACACACACATACACAGAGACACACACACACACACAAACACACAAAACGTGACAGTCACGTCAATGTAAGGATGTGCAATTCTGTGCAGTGAATAAATTGTACCATGTGACACCACAAGCGACTAGATGCTACTCCAACTCCCATGGGTCTAAGCCTCCTTACATGTTGGCATGGTAACATAACAGTTTAAATCTGGTATTGTAGTGTGATTGTTTCAAATAAACACTGCTAGGCAGCCCATCAGCCAAGCCCATCTTATTTACGGCAACTTCTATGGAGTTCATACAGCATCTGGAACCCACCTCAAAAAAGCCCAAACAGCTAAGAGTTTTAACCCGAGACTGCAGACTAAAGTGCCATTCAGACCAAGAATAATGACTAGAACAACAATTAATAAATAATTAATAAATTAAATAATAAATAATAATAAACGTGGGCCAGACTGACTACACAAGCTCTTGTCTTATGTTGGTGATTCACTCAAGATACATTTGAAATCTCTTTCCCAAAGACTTTACGCCATAGACTCTAGCAACTATGGTTCTTAGACTTTATTTTAGACCTTTTCTTGCTAGCCTGACTGCCTGCTGCCTAGTTTAAAGTCTGAGGTGTCCAGGGAAGGCGGTACTTGTCTACACACAATACATGTTACATGATCCATTTGCACTGACAGACCACCATGAAGTACGAGAGATGTATGGTGGTAGATTAGCTCCCATCAATGTATGCCTTCCCCTACCCACCCTCACTTCATCCTCCACCTCTCACCTGCTAATGCATTTATGAGAACATTTCCCAGTGTGACTGACAAACTTCCTGTTGTACTGTAGGGAAGGCTCCTTGTTAAAGGGCAGATTCTTCATCAGTAAGTGCTTATGGTTTATGTTTTTTATAATCTAGGCCGAGCTTCTGTTTTATAGCATTTGTCAGTATTGGTGTGTGTGTGTGTGTGTGTGTGTGTGTGTGTGTGTGTGTGTGTGTGTGTTGACAAGGCATGAATGTATGTTGGTATGTATGTGTGTGTGTGTGTGTGTGTGTGTGTGTGTACTGCATGTGTTGAAGAGGCAAGTGTGGACGTGCGTATAGAGGAGGGAGGATTAAGATTCAGTGGAAATAAAAAGTGCGTTAGAAAGTGTCTCAGTGTTTCTCTCCCCATTATCTTCTCTGGAATAGAGAGACTGATGAAAAGAAAGATAGACAGAGAGAGAGAGAGAGAGAGAGAGAGAGAGAGAGAGAGAGAGAGAAGAAGAAGAAGATGATGATGAAAAGAAATACAGAAAACCAATAGAGCGGTAATAGGTAGAGTTTTGGCAGGTATAAACACGACCCAGAAACTGCATCAGTACAAAAGATGTCAATTCATGGGAGCAGTCTGACAGAACAGACACATTGCACAAAAATGAGCATCTGGTATAAGACAAACACACACTGATTTCCCATGAACAGTTTAAAATAGCAAAGCTTGCTCACAGACGGCTCTTTTAAGACGCACAGGGAGTTGGCAGTAACTTGATGCCGGTTGCAGGGCTAATCCTGCAGCTTCAGACTGCACCTGATGAGTGAAGTACATGATTGCGAAGTACACTACACCTGTGTACGCTTCTACCTTATTACTCTGGACGCCAGTCTAGCCCGGTAGTTTTCTGTGAAAAAAAATACAGTCCATGTGCAATAGGTCTCGACTTCATCTTGTAGCTGTCCACAGTGTGCTGCCGAAAGTTCAGCGCCTGGCCCTGTCTGCTTTCTTTTTTTCGGCTGCATCAGCAGAACTGTCGGATAACCTTAGCGATTTGGCTTACGCGTGGCCTGACATTGTGGCATCTGTCTAATGTGATACGATAATAAAGCCGCGGCAGCCATTTGTTTATCAGAACAAATGTCAGGGCGCGAACGGCTGGGAACTCTCGGCAAATCTTCCCCGGGATTAAATATGAATGCTATATTATCCCATATCAGCGTGATTGCCTGGTCTTGGAGTGTGACAGCATGCTGACTTGACTGTCTTTCTTGCTATGACATGTCAAATAAGGATGGTCCCTACAAATTGGCATGGAACGAGCAGCAAGATGCAGATGTATAGGAACTCAGTAAAAATACTTCTGTAAAAGAACTTATCTATGTTTACTACATGTATACATACTTTACTTGAGCTGTTGAAATTCAACTTATACTTTTGTCCACTTTTACTTCACTGCATTTTTCAGTGGGGGTGCAAGCGGTAGAGGAGCTGTTTGGGAACTGGACGGTTGCAGATTTAAAACACTCCTTCTGATTGTACTAAAGTGTTTTTGAGAAAGAGAATAAACAGGTGAGCCGGTTACTGTATACTGCAGGTTGCTTATTATACATTGTAAAGCACTTCAAGAGCACTATATTCTGTACATACAGTTAATTTCCCATTCCCATTTTCACTTTGCAGCATTACAAGTATTAGATGAAATTGAAATTTGGGGTGGCTTCAGTGGCCTGACTGTGGCTTCAGCAAAGATTTTGGGGAATCCTACAAGTCCTTGTACCTTGACACACACCCCATACTGTACCACAGTACATTCATGTGCATCTCTACCCATAGTATTTGTATTCTATTGTTACTTTTAGTAATGTTGATGTACAGTAGTCATGTTGTTTTGTTGATCTGCTTCTTATCATCCTGTGTACACTGTAGTATATGTTGTGTGTGATTTTTAAGCTGCTGGGAATTTCCCCTTGGGGATCAATAAAGCATCTATCTATCTATCTATCTATTGGATGAGTGCAAACAACAATTCTAAAACTGTAGATATGATGTACATACTATTTTTTAATTGTATTGTATTGTACTTTTTATTTATGTATTGTATGGGTTTTTTTGAATTTTTTTGTCATTTTCAGAGGTTTGAACAGACTTTTTGGCCTACTTGTGTTTTTACTTTAAGTAGAAGTAAAAGTAACATCAAAGTAATTTTCTGTACATCCACTCGAGCAGACTTTTAGGTACTTTAGAACACTGGCATGATCATCACTGAACATACCTACATATTTCACTGTCATGTTCAGCTTCATCAGACGTTCTGCACTTAAGGTAATGGTTACAGACAGGAATTCTGGGTAATGTCTAGTCAGAGAAGATTCTGTTCATTGTTCCCAGACAATCACAGCACTGTGATACATCCACTGACCCCACCAAACAAGATAGAAGTACTAGGAAGGTGGTGCGAGGGCGTCTAAAAGCTTTTTCTCAGCGGCCCTCACAATACAAGAGATCCAGTTTCACGGTGCATTTGCAAAATCAGATACCAGCTGACAGCAACATAATCTTCGGTGCATGGAGGGGGGTGGAATAGTTTGAATGTGTAAGAATTATTTCATTTTTTTTTTGTGCGCACAAGTCAAATAAAGGGCAGGTTTTTCCTGTGATGGGCATTAGTCCTCTAGGGAGATTAAAAAAGTCTTTCTAGGGCAAACCAATTACATTAATGGAAACCAGGTAGCGAGAATGTAAGACTTATCAAGACCCAAGAGTAGAAAACGTGTTAGAGAACAATAAGAATTCCATTAATGCATCCATAACACACCATCCACAGTAGGCTGGGAACCACAATATTAAAGCTAACACAAGTGGGCGCGGGCACACACACACACACACACACACACACACACACACACACAAAATCACAGTGTGCTTTTGTGGAGGACTATTTAGACCAGTGTCATCCAAGACCACAGGGGACTACAGGGGGCCTGCTACATGACCGGCAGCCTTTACCTCCCTGTCACATGCACGAACAAGAGAGAGAGAGAGAATGACAGAGAAAGTGAGTGAGTGAGTGAGTGGGCTCATAAAAGCCCAATCCACCCCGAATCAGCTGGCCTTCACCCCCTGTGTGTGATCATGAGGGATGATGGCACCTTCCGAACCCTTTTAAATCACTCTGGGGATGTCAGGCTCCTGAAACGTCTCTGTTTACCAGCCTGGGGTCCCTCCGCAGGGCCGTTTGTCATTTAACCAGATGGGTAGCGGTGTAACTTTACCAGATGGTCCCGTTACAAATGGCTGCAAAACCAGAGGTCATTACGGGACACTTATTCATGCCACAGTGTGTGTGTGTGTGTGTCTGTGTGTGTCTGTGTGTGTGTGCTGTGTGGGGTGCTGTGGGGTAGGCAATCATCAGGTTTGCATGACCATTTTCATTTATTACTCCTCCATTCATTACCTCCTGACCCTGAACTGTTTGCAAATGAGTCAACTGTCAAAACACGGATGCAGAGTGCTCTGAACGCATGCAGTTGTGACCCACTTAAAAGTGCTGCAATGCAGAGCTACAGCCTTCATTAGAACTAAAACAACACAGTCACCTGCAGAATGGTCTAATGAATAATAAAATACAAATAAAATAAAGCTCCTCATAAAACAAACAGCTTCATAAAATTATGACTTTTATACATAACGTGGTGGATGGATTGCCTTTGATGTGCCAAGCATATGACATAAAAACTGGTCATCCGTAGCACACTGTCTTCCGTACCCAAAGTAAATACTTTTGGCCTAAGATGGAACTGTTCACCAACACCACAGCTGTAGCACATTGTTGTCTATGCCACAAACCAATAGTTTTGGTCCAGTGTGGAGCTGTGCGTCCAACAGCCTTCAACAGCTAAACCTGATCATGCTCACATTTTCATTTCCTGTTCTGCTATTTAGTCTGTCCCAGGAAGTAGACTTCACAGTCTTGACATTTTCTATAGTTATGGTATACATTTAGCCTTCATTACCTTGATGATAGTGCTTGGAACATGTTGAGTGCTTTCTCCTCAGCATGAGCAACTACAGCATGTCTCCATTGCTCTCAAACCCAGGCATACAAGAGCAAAACCTCCCCTTTCAAACACCCTCTGTATGCTTCATATTTTGAAGGTTTCTCCCGAGAGTGGTATTCTCAGCAGTGCACTTTAACGGGACCTTTAACTTTCCCAAGTAAGATGGTGAGCACTAATAATGAGAGAGAGAACAGAGAAAGGGAGGCGGGGGGGGGAAGAGAGCGTGAGATGGAGCGAGAGAGTGAATGAGATTACACCAGGACTGAATTTCATTTGACTCAAATCTTTTTTGAGAGGATCGCCTGAAGGGGTGGGAAAAAAAAGAGAGAAAGTGATTGCACACTCAGAGGGAAAACTACATCTGCTGATGAGAAACACTCATAGAGGATAATGAGCAAAACAACAGAGCCTCCAATTTTTCCCCCCTCCCTAACCTGCGTCAAACATCTCCAACCGCGTCCTCGGGAGACAGACAACCTTTAAGAGGCGCCGTAACAACCATACACCGAAAAACACAATTATGAATCCTCGTTATTATGAGCACATGTCAAGGGTTGTCACCACAGTGACAACTGTGTCCACGGGGGGCCACGTTCATGTGTCATGGAACACGCTCACGTGTTCATGTTCAACGCGTTCAACACGTGGGGGGTCCAATGAAAGCAAGTGTAGCAGTTCTTTTTCAACTTTATTTTGGCACCTGGAGGAGTTTATTAAACAACTGGAACATTCTAATACCTCAAATGATACAATTTCATGAATTTCATACAAGATAATAAAGTTATCTATCTATCTATCTATCTATCTATCTGTATATATATATATATATATATATATATATATATATATATATGGTCACTTGGAGATAAACTGAGAGTTTTTAGGATGACTGGAGACTTTTGAAATGAAAATTACACTGGACTTAAAGCGGCACTAAAGACTTTAAAATATATTAATATATTAATATATAATATTTTCAAAATCGTTTCGGTGGTCCATCAACGTTTCGGTGGTAACAAGGTGAGTGATACTTGCTGCATTTGCTCTGCGGCCCTCTATCAACTTCAACGGCACTAAAGAAGTTTGTCCAATCGGGTAGCGATCTGCAGTTCAAGTGAAACTACAATCGACTTGCCTTATGGGATGTGTCCGTTCAAATCTATGGAGGGTGCGATTTTCAAAACTCCTTGGTGCCGCTTTAAGCAATGTCTAGATGGATGAATTGTGTATGTGTGTGTGTGTGTGTGTGTCAAGACAAGACCTCTCAGTTAATAACATGCACACATTAGTCACTCACACAGAAAATGAGAGTTGCTGAAAAGAGCAAAGCACACGCAAAAGAGAAATTCGATTAGGACGGCGATAGGCAATTGTTGGTGCTATGCTACACGTACAACACTTTCTGATAACCTCACAAAGGGGGAAGAGGCGGGGAAGAAAGATACGGCTTGTCTCCCATTATTTATGCTTATATTGAGAACGAGAGAACCAGGGAGAGAGAGAGAGGGATGGAAGGAGGAGGAGGAGGAGGATGAGGAGGAGGAAGAGAGAATGAGAGAGAGAGAGAAAGGGAGGGAGGAACATGAACACTTCCTGTGAGATATCAGCAGAGTTGAAGAAACAATGTGAGGCTCGTCGCTAATTTCACGGATGGCTGGGCACGGAACATTGAGTGGGAGACACAAAGTAGTTCAAAAGATATGGCAGTTGCTTATTTATACCATCCAAATTACTGTCATGAGGCCCTGGTGGGGGGGGGGGGGGGGGGGGGGGGGGGATATATTGAATATGGTGTTTATGATGTCAAGATCTTTTTTTGTCAGTTCATCTCTGTTTTGAATGACTTTAATTCAACATGAGTGATACAAGAGTTCCTATGAAAGACTGAGTATGAATTAATAGGAAAAAAAGGCCTCTGGAATTTTATTGTGTTAAGCTTCTTGAAATACCCAACCCAAACCAAATAGGAAACTAGAAAGATAAAATGTGTCCTACACATGAGAATCAGTCTAAGCATTTAATTTCTTAATTATTTTATTACTTTATTATTTTACAATTTTCTGAGCGAGAAGGATTTGATTTGCCCTGAATGTGCATCAAGACCTAACCCTTCCTGGTCCACTCGACAGACTGATTTCACTGCAGTGATCTTGGAATCGGCAACTGAATTAGGGCTATGAAAGCATTTCGCCGATGAAGATAACTTGTGCAATCAAAGGCTGCCACAGAGCCTTATAAGACTCCTCAAGCAGCAGCCAGTGCCAATGCAGTTAGTGGAGAGATCTGTAATCTTTAGCTGCCAAATGACTCTTATCAATCATTCAAAGAGACCAGTGAAATGTGCGATGTTAAGTGCATCATAATTAGATGTGTGTAATGCATTTCACATTAAAAAAAGGCCTGGCCATTTCCACGTGAGCTCTCTCATTTATAATTTTCCCCCTCTGCTAGGTTTATAATGCAAGTCAGGGATATTATATTCCCTTACAAGTGACAGGGTTATCTGTCTTTATTAATTTGCCAAACAGCCCAAGCGTTGAAACAGAGAACTTCTCCACCCCTCAACCCCCCCCCCCCCCCCCAACACACACACACACACACTTCCCCCCCACTCTCTCCTGCCGGCTGCAACAGTTACACATGGATGTGACGCTTTATTAGTTCATCATTTGTTATCTTTATGTGCAGTCTCCTGGTGATGAATGGCTGCTGGTTGTGTTTCCTCTAGTGAGGCGGTCATGCTTCCTGTGTTGCATGAGGGGCTGAGAGGATAATTACTTCAAATGTCTGGGCACCAACATACAAAAACATATGGAGCCTCTCACCTCCATATTCAACCACTGCAACTCCTGACATAGGATCAGGACTGTCTTTAGAGTTAAGGTCATTTAGGGATGATGACTTTGATTTAAAGATCACATAAAAGTATCGCTGGCTTTAGTTCATTTAGTTTTAATTATTTGTTCGATAAAAATGGACGGCGTGATTCATGCCAAGCCAAAATCAATAACGAAAAACCTTTCCAATAAATATCCTACTATGCAGTGATGGCTGGTTATGTTTTGAACATGCAAATATAAAAGTACACTTGTACATGGTTAAAACTTTTTAATCTACAAAGGTAAACTATAGGCTACAGAAATAGCCATCTACTGTTGTATTGTAAAAAAAAAATATTTGTATACAAAACTATAACTTTGCCGAATAATTTACAGGCATGGGTTATGATAAATATTTTTCCTATCAATAATTATTGACCATTACTAGTATAGCGTTAAAGGGCATCATTTGGCTGTCCATGTTTGCTTTATAGTTTCAACAGGTGCAAGAAAAGGTTGAGACCCCCACTAGGGAAACAAAAACACAAACCTATTTCTCTGTCTAACAAATTGTCAACATGTTTCACTATGACATGTTTCTCGCTGGTTTGTTAAGAAAAACAAAGCACTGCTTCTTTAGTTTCAACGTGACAATTAAAAACAGTCTAACTCTTAACAAGTTAATAATCGATAAAGTGTAAATGTTGGCAGGCCAGCTGTCAGTTTTGGTTTATAACAAAGAATTTCACGGAAGTAAGCAACGACTCACCCACAGAAATGAAAAGCTGTTTTCTGATTGGCTGACAGGGTGTCATTATGTTCGAGATAACAACCACTTACTGTACTGTAGGTGTCATGATGGTAGAGGCGAATAACGGTGGATTATTCCCTAATATTGGAACACCTTGAAGGCCGCTATCCTGCTTTCCCGGTTGCCACATTTGTTTTTAAATTCATTTAATTATTTTGTATAAACAGTAAACTACAAAAAACTTTGTGTAGTCTGATGATTAGCAGGGAATGTAGATCCATAAGGCTGCTTGCTGACAGAAGGGTAAAAAACAGCCATTTTTGTAGATTACTTTTTAAAGAAAATATTTAAATAAATACAAAAATTAATGTGGAAACCGGTTGCTAAGTAGCAGTGGGATGGTCCTGGTACCACAGTGCCGTAAGGTGCGGCAAGGCCCCGATGCCATGAGGCCCAGTGATATTTCCTTCGGCCAAGCCAAACATGCGCCATAATGGGAGTGTGTGAAGAGTCGCATGTAGGGACTAAACACCCATTAGCCAGGACACAGTAGAGAATGCATCTGTTTATTTGTAATATGAAAACCAACACACTATAGCCCAGGGCACATAAACTGTGGGCACTGGAGCCACCTTTGGCACCACCTTATGGCCTCATGCCTCCAACTCAGCAGTGGGCACCACGAACAGCCATGTCCTCACACCCCCCGCTGGCTGGTACTTGCCACAGAATTTAATGGGCTAGATTTCCGAATCAGACGCCCATGAACAAATGCCTCTGCACAACAGAGGCCCTGAAAAGTATTGATTAATAGCATAATAAGGCCAACACAATGGCTCCCTCTTGCTTTGTTACATATTACCGCTTTGATAAACCTTCTGCTATTTACCCGAGCATTTCCCTGTTAATGAACTAATTTAGATTTCTCGCAATTAATAATGAATGAGTCTTTAACACTTTGTTGGCGCGTGCTGAGAGGCATTTGCGGTTCAGCTTTGGAGCCCGCAGCCTGAGTTCCCCAACATTATGCAGAGAGCTGCTGTGCCGGGGCCGAGTCAAGCAGTCCCTCTTGGGGCGCCGGGTATTCACACAGCATTAATATTTCCTGTCCCGTGGAGTATGGAGACCCACCCAAATACACACATACACACACACACACACACACACACTCACACACACACACACACATAAACACATTCATTCACTTACTCACTCTCACACAACACAAACACAAACACACACACATACAAATACACAGACAAACCCATTCACTCATTCATTTACTCACTCTCATAAACACACAAACATACGCAAAAACACACACACACACACACAAAAACCCCGACAAACCCATTCACCCATTCATTTACTCACTCTCACAAACACACAAACACACACACACACTTATACACATACACTAGCATCATGCTAAGTGAGAATGGACTACCAGACTGGTACCCCCTATTTTTGGTTAATCATCCTTTGCCAAACTGCTTGCTCCATGTCTTTGGGTCTTACTTAAACAGACTAAACCAACCAGCAAACCATAGCTCACAATATGTGGAGGTTTGCACACAGCGTGTAACATGTCTGTATGTGTGAGTGTGTGTGTGTGTGTGTGTGTGAGCACGGGCCCTCTCAGACCCTAACATGCACATCGATTACCAATCCAGCCAGCACCGCACCAGATCTCAGTGCCTGTCTCTCTCTCTCTCTCTCCTCTCTCTCTCCCTATCCCAACCCTCTCTCTCTCTTCCCCTACCACTCTTTGCTATGTGGAGGCCGTCTCTCTTGGGATGCCGGTTATCCACACAGCATTAATATTTCCTGTCCCGTAGAGTATGGAGACCCCCCCCCCCCCCCCCCCACACACACACACACACACACAAACACACACACACACACACAAATACACAGACACTTTTTCCCTCTTTCTCTTCCCCTCCCACCCTGTCTTTCTCTCTCTCTCTCTCTCTCTCTCTCTCTCTCTTTCTCTCATTAGACACATGACTGGTTGGCAGGTTGGTGTGAGTGGCTCTCTGGACCTCTCCTCTCCTCTCCTCTCCCCTCCTCTCCTCATCTCTCCTCTCCCCTCCTCTCCTCTCCTCTCTTCTCCTCATCTCTCTTCTCCTCTCCTGTCATCTCTCCTCTTCTCGTCTCTCTTCCCTCCACTGCCACAGGTGCATCCGATCTGCACGAGCACCACGGCTGGCGCTCCCCTGCTAAACAGGTGACTGGAATGTGCCGGCAGCACGGCAGCCGCTGTAAGCAGCGCTAAGCACAGTGTAATTAATGAGAATAATGAGGCGTGGAGAAAGCCCATCGCCTCCACCCAGAGATGGAGCTGGGAGGGCTGGAACTGGGTTGGGGGTGGGGGTTGGGGGGGGTTCTGGATGCCCTTGGGCTGTGGGGTTCCGGTCCAATGCGTGTTGTTTACGTAGATGCTCCGGACAGCAACTCATGCAGAGAACAGAGCTGTTTGGTAGTTTCACTGATCGGATGGAATGATTTGCAAAGTTAAATACAGCACACAGTTTAGCAGCAAAAATGGTTTTGGATGCACTGCTTTTGAACAGTTAAATACAGGCCATACAGTACCTAAAGAACCAGTTTTACCTGAGCTGCATTGCTGTAGGAAGTATTGCTGCACATAGAAGGCCTCCCACTCACTTAGGACACTGAGGAAGCACTTATAAAACACATTGCTGCACAATACTAACCAATACTGCTCAGTTACACTAGGGGATGTTAATTAAAGAGGGGCTAAGCAACGTTCTGTTTTTTTTCTCTCACAAGCTTCCTCTAAAGACCGCTGTATTGCATTATATTGCACTACATTCTATTGGAGGCAGTCCGTGCTGCTGAACATTGCAAGTTCTGTATCTACCGCTATAGGCCACGTTGGCGCATTCTACACCGTATGTTCACCGTGTAATGAGTTATTTTAGCATCCTAAACAGTATGAAACGGATTAATTACATGAAAAATGTTGCATAGTGGGCCTTTAAGAGACATGAGTCAGGTAATGAAAGGTATTTACTATTTTAATGTGAATGACTGTGTCAGTAAGTGTGATTTGTTTCATGCAATGCTAAGTTGACACTGTGTGGGATGCAGTCATTACAACAAATGAATGTCACTCTTGAGTTGACAAACCTAAGCTAACCCTGGGTGTTTTCATGAGCTTATGTCAGTCAAAACACCTTCAAAAAAAGCGTTACATATTCTAATCACTTCTCTCAAGTACTTAGCGTCAGTCACAAACATAAAACAGGCCTTGTTGTTATAGCACAGGTATATTCATGTTCAATATATATATATATGGCAGTAATTCACTTTTTATATTTATAAATATTTATAAAGTTTTATTTATAAACGCTTAATCATCCTGTACACTATAGGTCAGGTGCATCATTAATTGTACAAAATACACTTGATTGCTTGATTCAGCCTTGGGCTGAAAGGAATCTAGTATCCCGAGTATTTCAGATGCAGGCAATGACACATCTCTTGGCCAAGTTACTTAGAACAGAGAAATGGATTAGGGGTACGGAGAAAACACACACACACACACACACACACACACACACAGTCTGGTCTTGTTTGTTGTGCTTCTCTCCCTGCCTTGCCAGGAGATTGAGTGTTTTCTGTGATTATCTAGGCGAACCAGAGGAGATGCAAATAGCAGGAGAATTTAGGGAATCACAGCTCCTGTCTGGGTGGTCCCCAGACGCCGCACGGCACCAGACACAGCCCTTTTTTAGCTCGCCTGCCTGCTGCCGTCAGAGGAAACCATGACGATGATGGCACTGACGCACCGAAGACGGCTGCACAGAGGTAGTTTAAATGTGTGTGTGCATACGTGTATGTGAATGTGTGTGTGTGTGTGGTGTCACCTTGAGAAATTGTCTTGGCTAAAACAGCTGAACAAACTTCTTGAATCTAATTGTCTGCCACTTCCAGTGAGTGTTGTATCGTGTTCATGTGATAGATGTTTGCTTTGGCTGTGGGGATTTAAGTTACGGTACACACTCGCACATGCAAACAACTTTTGTCTGTTTTGAACAGTTTTGAACAACATTTTCTGTCCTTTGATGGCTTGCAGGTGCAAATCAAACCAGAGTGGTAGTGGCCAGAGGTAAGTCGTGTAGCCTGGCAGCTAAATCCAGTTCTCCATCCCTCTGAACCCCATAGAAAGGTCCACCCCCACAGAATAATCATGTCTAAGTGCAACAGTGCCTGATGGAGGAGTCTGGAAACCTCGATCGGAAGAATAAACAGACATAATAAAAGAGAAGTGAACTCACGGTCTCCTTGACAACGTAGCGGCCCCACCGTCAGTTTAGCCTCGGAGCCGGGTCGATTTGTGTCCCCGACCGCTACCTGGTTGACAGGCAAGTGGTCTTTATACGCCAGTAGTCCCGAGTCCTCGCGCCTACGGAGGGGAAGATAGCACTTGATCAATGACTCGACTAAAGCGCGGCTTAAACTTGGCCCGACTTGACTTACTTTATTTGTTGTGAGAAGGGGGAGGAGGAGGAGGAGGAAAGCCCCCTGGTGTGCTTTTTCACTGTCATCGCTCCTTCTTATCACACTCGGAGTGGAGTTATTCAATGTTTGCCAGGCAGAGGTGCATAATAGGAGAACAAAAAAGCCAAAAGCCAAAAAAAAAGGAAAAAAAGGAAGGAAGAAGCAAACAGCTACATAATAATGGCTGTCTGCCTAATGATAGCACTTTATGTAATGACTGTAAATATCCATCACATACAACATTTTCAGAAGTGAGCAAACATTAATATAAACCCTTATTACAAAGTCAGGCGGCAAAGCGTCGTGCATGCATTATTTTAATGAGAACATCCATCATCGTTGCAATGGGACAATGAAACCAAAACAATTATTCCTGGCAAAACGGCAAAACATTGTTCATGAGCTTCAGGCGCATGCTGTGACATGTTAATGTTGGAACTCAGTGTGTGGATGCCATGTGGGATAAACATGACATGCACTTGATGTGTCACAAGTCCACCTTTGCCAGTCTGATATACAGTACACACACACACACACACACACTCACATGCACACACACATGCACACACACATACACACACACACACACACACACTCACATGCACACACCTCCTGCCAAGATTCTACATCATGCACGACCATGCCTCCAAGGTTTTGTTTTTTCCCTTTCCCATGTTTGAGCATTAAGAGTCCTGTCAAAACACCCTCAGACAGGTGAGAAAGAGTGCAGTAACACAGTTGCCACAAACATAAATGAATGCTAACACGACAGAGCAACATAATGCGCTGCATTGAAGTGTCACATGACGTGACACCATAAACTTTTTATCTTAATAAGTTATGAGATAATGTGAATTTAATTGGGCTTCAAACCTCTCTGCTTGTGGGTTAGTGAAGAGGCACAAAGCAAATGTTTCAGGCAACAATTTAAAGCGTGTGCGCAAGAGAGACTTTAGCTGATGCTAATCAGCACACATATACTGTAGAAACTACAGTAAGTTTGCCTTAAATGACCCATAGGTGAGTGTTTGATGTGGGTTGGGTTGCTATGAGTCAAACAGCAAAAAAAGGGTCTCAAAAAACCCAGGAGGTTAACATAGAAATACAATTCAACATCATAGCTATTGGTGACAGATTTCTCATGGATTTTGTATGGTATACCTGCCGAACAAGACTTGCATTAAGTCCTCAACAATTACTGTTCTGTAGCCTCAGTGTGACCAGCTGCTAAGTGAAAGTGCCATGCGAATGTTAAGTGCTTTTCGAAACATGTTTTCATGTCAGAACAGTGTGTGGCACTTCAAGTCTGTGCAATTACTGCGGCGCACAACCTCTGTAAGAAACAAACAGAGGCGTGTGTACGTTCTCGCCTGCATTCCGCGCATACATGTATTAGCAAAGGGGCGGCAGGGAGCGGGGAGCGGGATGGTTGCGTTTGCATTTCACACCGGTCCAAACCTCGCGGCCCCCTGCGGTGAGCATTCATTAATCTCTGCGTGATTCGCAGCCTGTTGTGAGGGAACTCTCAGTGGGGCGACCATGATCATAATAGATAAACGGTGAGCATTAAATTGTAGAGGGCCACCTCTCTCCATCGCACATGCTTCACTTTCCCTGCATGCACACAGCCATACACACATACACAGCCCCCCACCCTACTCACACATACATACACAGCCCCCACCCTACACACACATACACACACAAACACACACAACCCCCTCCAACCATCATCACCTCTCTCCTCACTGTCATTGGCTATTATCGCTGAGGCCTACATGTGTGCGAGTCCTTCTCCGCCTCCCTGACGGTCGTGTCACTTTGGCAGTGTACACAATGAACATCGCACACAATTTGGCTTGAGTGCTGTTTGACGGATGCCCTTGACTTTGTCTGCTGCGCTGAGTCCCGAGGGGAGCTTGCATTTCCTGCCACGTGTGCTGGCAGCAGCAGCAGGCTAACCTAGGACCTCGTGCAATGAGCCTGTCAAAGCTATGTATGTGAGTGTGTGTGTGAGTGTTTGTGTGTGTGTGTGTGTGTGTGAGTGTGCGTGTGTGTGTGTGTGTGTCATGTGCGCATGTGTGTGTGTGTGTGTGTGTGTGTGTGAGTATGTGTGTGAGTGTGTGTGTGTGAGTTTCTGTGTGGGTGTGCACGCATATGGCTGGCGCTGTGCGGTGCTCACTTCACGCGTTACAATTCCACACACTCCACCTTTCATCACCGACTCATGCAGCTTTTGTTTCCTCGTGCCGCCTGGTGACAGCTACTTAATGATTGTCAAGGAAGACGGAGAGAAAAAGAGAGAGAAGGCGAGAGAGAGAGAGAGAGAGAGAGAGAGAGAGAGAGAGAGAGAGAGAG
>JAGFZM010000034.1:1221489-1240873 GCA_017657215.1 Limnothrissa miodon | reverse complement strand
GGCAGATGGAGAGGGGCTGGTGCTTGGCAAGTGACGGAGGGGTTGGGTGGTGCACACCTGTTTTTGTATTCCAACGGACGGACTAAATCCGCCCCCACCCCCGGCTCTTTGGGGATGTTGGGCCGTTGCGCCGTTCATCCCTTTGTCATCTATATGGAAAGCGGGGTGATTCTGGGACAATTAGCTTTTTTCTCCCGCCACCTACCTGAGTCTTAGGCATTGAGATGTAAATGAAGCGCAGAGGGGGGAATAGGAGGAGAGAGAAAGGAGGGGAAGAAAGATGGAAGAATAAAACACTGAAAGAAAAGAAAAGGAGAAGAAAAGCACAGCTCAACCCTGTTGACATGGTAACAAACCAAACACAGGGCTTGATGCACATCAGGCGATCGCGGGGAGCTGGTGGGTGCAGCGATGAGCTTTACGGCACGAAGCGCACACTCTGAGGATCTCGCTGCGTCTCTCCATCTTCAGAGCGAACCGATTAAACGCCGGTTTAATTTCGACATCAAAGATTTCACTGGTGCCAGTTTAACAGCAAAAAAAAAAAAAAACTGTAAAAGATCTGACAGGAGATAAGCGTTCTGTGGGGACGGTATATTTCAGAGCGGAAGAGTCTGTCTTTCTCACTCGAAACTCACACGAGTTGCCAAGGCGTTCCACGCGCTCAGGCAAACGAGAAGCGTGTTTGACATGCCTTCAAGAGCCTGGTGTCTGGGCCTCTCTTCATTACACAACCTTCAGTCAGCTGAATCCCAGGGCAAATATCTCAGTTTTCCCCCACACACACGCAGACACCAAAAAAGAGAAAGCAAGTGAGAGAAATAAAAAAGACAGATAATGTTGATCACCAGGATGTGAAAACTCGTCTCCGGTTGCGTTTTTGCAAAGCCTTGCACATTAACCCCCCTGTCCCTCTCATATCATTTCAGCACTGTTATGATTCCAGAGGCATGTCACTCGATCGTGAAGATGAAGCTTTCTTAGCAGCTCATCTCCCTAGTGTTTAGGCAAGGCCAATCACAGCGAGAGAGGCATCCGGCTATTGCATAGGTGTGAATTAGACAAGGGGAAGGCAGAGAGGAGAGGAGAAGAGAGGGATGACGGGGTTGGGGCGGGGTGCTGTCACGGGTAAATGGGGGTGCGTGTGACTCCCAGTGGCAGGACCTGACTGACAGCTTCATTTCCCTGTCGGGGGCCATCACCGGGAGTCGCCTTTCTGAGACGGTGGAGCTGGGAGCGCCAGGCTCTAGAAAGTTCTAATGGCACTCTGAGTGTTCATGTTCCTGCTCAACGAGGCATTGGAAACTCTTTTTTTTCTCTCTCTCTCTCTCTCACTCTGTGCGCCTGCTAGTTCTCTCTCTCTCACTTTCTCTGAGCCTGCCTGCTAGCTCTCTCTCTTTCTCTCCCTCAATGTCTCTCTGCCACATCTCCAGTGTCTGCCTCACTTACTCTCTAGCCCTCTCTCCTTGCCCTTCTCCCTTCATCTTTCTCTTCCACTTTTCTCTCTCTCGTTCTCTATCCCCTTAAAGGACTCTCCAGGGAGGACTACTGGAGGGGGGGGTTCTCTAAATTGGGGAGCTGGGAGCTTCTCTCAAGCCGGAGGACAAAGATGGCAGGAACCACAGGGGCGAGCAGCAACAGGGTTGATCGAGAAAAAAAAAATGAAGAAAGAAATTCATTTAATCATCTTTGTGGCGGCTGGACATCTAATTTCGCACCTTTTCCTCCTCCACCACTCCTCATCTCCCAACTTTTAACTTCATCCGTATATTTCAAATGACTGAATGTTGCTACCTGGGCTCAAGCCTCCTGGCGGTATTGATTCCTATAATTTTCTACTTTAGCGATGGAGAATGTGGCACTGTCTGAAATGCTGATGGTGTCACTCGAATGGATCACCGGGGAATTACATCCATATTGGGGGTGGAGGTTGAGGATGGGAAGGTTACTGGGTGTTGTCCGATGAACTTTTCCCTCTGTGAATTACTCTGCTGGCTTAGGAGGTGCTGGCAATTTATGTGTTGGTGCTCAAGCAGGGCTGCTGAAATGCACCTTCCATGCTTGTGAAAGGATGAACGCTGGACTTCTGAAACATGCCATTTGAACTCCTAACCTTCACTCTCATTCTGAAACCTCCACATAGTCTCACCACACACTCTATCACACACACACACACACACACATACACGCGCACACACACACGCACACACACATACTGCTCAAAAGCTCTCGGGTGTGTCTAGGAACTGAGATACAACCCTGTCAGGGAGAGATGTTCCCTTAACAATATCTGTATTGATCTGCAATGCAATCCGCACTGCTGGCTTTGGGTTGCAGTGGACTTTAATCTGAGATGATTTACACTTCAAATGCTTGCAGTGGCCAGTCTCTCTTCCCTTCTCTTTCATCAGTCGTGGACATACTGTACCTAATTGGACATCGAGTGACGGGTAATACCGAAGACATGGAATTGCTACCTTTATCCTCCATCCAGCAAGACAAAAAAAGATTTTTTTAATGCTATCTGAATTCCCTGTGACCATTAAAACAACTTTAGGACTGATCTACTTGGACTGAGGAAGGAGATTGGGATTGGAAGGGGTACAACAAGGTCAGAAATGCAGGAAAATAGGCACAAATACCACCGCTGCTTTCAAACTGACAAACTCTTTCAAAGAAAATAAGAACTGTGTTATTTCTCACTAACTCTAAGAATGTTAATTACTGTGCAGCACTTTCACAAAGTTCATAAAAATGAATTTAATGAAAAAGAATAACAACTATGAGAATAGGCTAAACTGAAAATAGGATGTCCAATCAAGCATTTTAATTACTTTTCAAATGTCAGAGAGTAGAACTGCAAAGTCAACATAAAAAAATGAAAGTAAAAAGCTTTAGGCCATGTCACGGTATCTTGTTTTCGCCTTGTATCATATGCAGCAGTTTGTGGGATATCTTTTATGTTTTATGTTATGATAGCATATGTATAGACTACATGAAAAGCCCAGAGATAAGCAACCTCCATCTGGCCTTAAGCTCAATCTTGTCTTATTCTCCATGGAGCCTGCACATTCTTGAACTACTATGTATTTTATTCTATATTTCCTAAGCAAAAATCCTTGTCTAGTTTATTACTTGTATATACTGTTTATAGGCCCCATATGTGCAGTATTTACAGCCGTCCATTGTCATTTCTCTATGGTGTTGTTGCACATAATGACAATAGCCCTTCTTGCCCACTGAATGCATACTACTACATGTCTCTGTTGTTTGACTAGAGAGCTAACACCTACCAAAGGCAAATACTACGTTCATTCAATGAACCTAAATGAATTAAACCTGCTTCTGATTCTGATTCTAGAGTGTTAGAATATTTCTTTGTCAAAAAGTTCTTCAGGAGGCAGGTCTGCAAAGCTGGTGCTTTGACTAGGATGCAGCCGGCAGGAATGCTAGTGCTTCTTATCCCCCGTAGGGTCTGATCACAGAATTCCATTAGTGATTTAGCCCTTTATGCTGGGGGAGCAGGCAGTTGTGCATGTTGCACGCTCTACTTTTTAAAAAATGGCTCTCCCCTGGGATGCCTCTGATGCTGCTGGTGCAGGATGCTGTGTGGGAACGATCCTTGAGAAATACGCTGTGCTGAAGAGACGCCCCAACACAAATGAGGTCATCGATCAATCCCAAAGACCCGTGTTTTTTTTTAGGGGGCTGGGTGGGTGGAGGGTATCTGATCACATTGTTGCCACAAGCTCACAATTTGTACCACTTCAAAACACAATCCTGCTCCTCCTTCCCACGGTGGTTGTCTCTCCAAACTATCTGTCTTTTAGCCTGCAACCTTAGAAAAACAAGTTCACTGATTAAATATACTCCATCTCGAGACAAGAACCCCCATGAATGTCAGCTTCTCCAACACAATCGTCTTCTGTCCTCCGCCTTCCTCTTCCGTCTCAGTCTCTGTACTTTTGCATGTTTCCTAACCTCTGCCTGACTTTCGCTAAATCCTTTCTTTTGCTAATGATTCCCTACAGGAGTCATTTTGTTGCAAAGTCAGATTAGCACTGATGCTGGTGTTATGACGCATAATCCCATACGGCACACTCACAGATCACATTCCTCAACCCTATTCCTTCCCACTAATTCTGTTAGCTGTTGCTTCGGTAACTGACATGCCATGCATATGAAAATGTTTACTTAGGCCCTTAAAAAGGCCATTGCCGTGTAGTCCGTAACCACTGGTAAATTAAAACAATTTGAAACTGAAAATGAGGATTAATTGTACTGTCATAATTGGTGTTTTTTTTTCACTTCTTGCCATTTCTCTTTTTTCGTCATGGTATTTTCTTCCTCCGAAAAAGGACGCTTCAAATTCACTCCTAGGCCTGGCGTTAATCACCTACTGTGCTTCATTTTGCCCTGAAAAGACAAATCATTCTTCTGACACGCTGTCTCATTCTATGCCGAAGTGCATAAAAAATAGTAATGGGATAGATCATTATTGGCGCTCATCTGAATCACCGGCAGGACAGGACGGAATGCTAATACGCAGCGCTAATATCGGCAGTGAAATGGGTGAGCAGATGTGATGTAGCGGTAGCCTCGAGCAGAAGTGGACTCATTTTTCAAGCGCAAGGACTCTGTGCGTTTCCCCGGCTCGCTGAAACAGACCTTAAATAGCCACCAATAATGGAGGGTGGCGGCGCACTTTGCTGGAGGTAAACACATTAGGAGAATCTGCCGCCAAAGTCAAGGTGACAAGAGGGAGAGGGAAAGAGAGAGAGTGAGAGAGAGAGAGAGAGAGAGAAGGAGGGAGAGAGAGAGAGAGAGAGAGAGAGAGGGAGAGGGAGGGGGAGAGAGAGAGAGAGAGAGGGGGGATGACTGTGCCTTTTCCACGCTTGGTGTTTCTCTGCACTGAGCGTCTGTCTTGATAGAGTAATTGCCCTGCAGAGACATGCGTAGGACAACCCAATATCACCAAGCAAGTGCCAACACAGCATCGAGCATCCACTGGATAGTCAAGCAGGGCTTGTTTCTTTATGATGCTGTAGGCTCTCACAGTGTCTCACTCTACATGGAATTTAAAGTGGATTAGGTGGGCCGGAGATGGTACAGTAACTGGTAACAATAATTGGTCTCAACAGGGTCTTTGTTTCCTAACTACTGTACCTGACAATAATTGGAAACCTTGAACATAGGCTGTCCTGAATCACTAAAATTACTAAGTAAAACACCAGGGATTATCGTATTATCGTATAATCAGTGATGAGAACCAAAAGAAAAAAAAAACACTATATTAAATTGGCAGACAAAAAACAGTGAATGAAAGCTCGAAGCAGCCCTTAAAATAAAGCAAAGCAAATTGTCCAACGAGTTGGAACAGAAATACGTTGGCATACTGTAGGTAACGGAGCGCTATCCATCAAAAAAAAAAAAAAAAGAATAAAGAAAAACTGTGCTCGTGGGCCCATGCAGCGAAAGCTCAGATTTCTGAGGCCGTTTTAAACCAATCATAACTCCTGTTGTTTCCATCAGCCTCTCATGTGATAAGAGGCCTCGCAGGAAAGACAGGATGTAGATAGAGCTCCACTCGTCCGCCTGACGGCACCACTGAGGGCCTGTCAAGCGTTTCAAAGGGATTTGAAGGATGGGACTCTTCTGAAGCTTGAAGACTACTGTATGAAAAGCATAATTTTGTGCATGTCTACTGTATTTGTGTGTGTGTGTGTTGTGTTCTTGTTGCTATATTGTTGTTGTTGATGATGATTATCATCATCAAGGTCTAGGAACTGTCTTGAATACTTAATGGGTGCTCGAAGAAATGTCTTGTATGCCTATCATTCGATGATGAGTGCAAAAAGAACCAACACATATTAATTCTGACTGCTGAGGTGTTCAGGGAGTATGCACTTTAACACGCAGAAGGTCAGCTCAAGATAATGATGTGCACAAAAGCAAAAGCAAGTTGTAATAATAACCTGTCATAGTTGTGTGAACTCTGCAGCGCAATTTCTCTGGCTGCTTGGAAAGTCTTTGTCAACTCATATTATGTTCTTCTCAAGGAACTAAATCTCGGCCCAGGGCTAAAGTGTGTAACTTGAAGCTAAGTCACACTTTGGGTGAACTTCGGCATCAACGTCTGTAGCTCCGAGGGATTCAAACCGTGTTCCATAGTCACCCTTTCTCCAATCAATATCCACACAGCAAGACTGACACAAAATAGAGGAGAGGAAAACATACATATAGGGAGTACAAGGAGAGAGAGAGAGAGAGAGAGAAAGAGTGGGAGAAAGAGAAAGAGAGAAAAAAAGTGAAAGAGAGAGAGAGAGGAAGAGAAAGAGTGTGAGAGAGAGTGAGCTGAACTAAAAGCAGACATTTTCTGCCCGTGTGGGTGTGCAGGCGAGCAGGTCAGCCTGATGAAGCATGGAGGAGGATTAAGAACAGTGGCAAAAGCAAACAGTGTGGTGCAGGTTGGGTGGAGGTTGAGAGCCATGGCTCTCTCCTCTAAGCTACGGGCCTGTGAAATCCGTTACCAATGTTTGACACTCACGGAATTCTTTATAGAACTCTCAGGCCGAGCATAAATAGAACATCTTACATCTCCAGGTCTCTCACTTCAGTGTCGCCGCACTGCGACTTCAGCACTTCACCCATAAATAGTCTTCCAATCCAAACTTTTTGCACAACGATTGAACGATTGGGCCACAGTGTGACATAATCTGTCAGCACTATTACTGATATGAAAACTAATGTGTTTAAAACAAAAGATCAGCTAACTTTAGAGCCAGTCTTGACATGTTTGGCTCAATTTTCTTCCCTCTAAATCTACATAATCTAATCTACATAATCCACTGCCTTTGGATTCTCATGGGTTCTCATGGCTACATAACTTTGTTTGTGTGGGTTATCTGAACACATTACACCAATTAGGACCATTTTCATAAGTTTTCAGGGGTTTGTTCAACCTGTGGTGTTTTGGTCAAATGATCAGACTATCAATTCAAATGAACAGGTGAGAACACCGTAAATATACAAAAAATAGTTTACAGTTTTTGGGCATGTGCAGTCTTAGATTAGATGGACAGTGCAAGGGTACAGTATTTGTGTTCACTTACACAAACATTGACGCACCCCTCACTCCCTTTGTTTACTTTTAGTGACAGCCTTCGCCAAAACCTATTTCCAATAAAATCTCCCCCTCGCTGAATTACACTGCATTCAGTGAGAAACAAACACAGCTGGAAGCCTAAAAGTAGAAAAGTTCTGATTGTATTAGAAGGGCCATGTGTTCATGCTCATCATGCTTCAGAGAATCTGTAGTCGTGTAAGTGCGCCAGGCAGGTTTGCTACATGTCTCTTGAGTTTGCAGGCAGACCCACATGGAGAGCGTCATCTAGGATCTCAGTGGGATCTCAACAGGACTCTTCACAGTTGACGTTTAGCTTAGCAGTCAGTGCCAGTTGTGGAGGTTGGAGAATTGTTTTAGTGTGTTTCTCCTGACACGTCCCATTTGTGCACCTCCTAAAGAGTCTGGACCAGATGCCAACCTCACTCACAAAACTGAGGACACACACACACACACGCACACACATATCACCCATTCAACCACCCACGTGTAAACATCCCTTGTGTAATTCTTACTGCTTTTTGAAGTAGAATAATCATAAAAAGGTGTCTGGGGGTCGTGAAAGCTACATTGGGATTCTCATCGCTTCTCTCCACCCCAAATGCACACACTGACATATATACGCGCACACACACACAAACACACTCCCACCTACCTCCTGGTTGTACATAAGAAGGCATTGAAATTCAGCTTACGAAGAGATTCACCAGGGAACGCTTGAGGGAATACATATTTATTCACAGACAATTTACAGACAGGGACAAACATGTTGAGGCGTACCATGATGTGATTGTGTGTGTAATCTACATGCTTGAGTGCTCAATTTAGACACCAACCAGCTGCAACACTGATTGATGTCATTGTGCACTTTTTTTGTTCATGTTCTGTGTGCATTTGCATGCCTTGTAAATTGGCCAAATGAGAGCAGCACGCTAAGGTTGCAGGGGAAAGTGAACCCTAATTCAGCGGGACAAGCAATAAGCCTAGTTCTGATGAGAACACGTCTAACAGAGATGTCTGTGAAAATCTAAAGTAATGTGTGCTTGTTGGCAGAGGTAGGAAGCAAACGACGACGCTTCCTTTCTGAGCAAAGTCAACAGATCGCTGCTGTCCTCCAAAAACAGATTGTCATTATGGGTATTATCATAATGATAATCTGTTGTGATTATTGCTGTTTTTTCAAATGAGCTGTCAAAACAATTCACCTTCCATAAGCAAAATTTTATAAAACATTTGCATCTGTCATTTCAACAGATCAAAATCATTTCCCAGTTTATACCCTGGATTAGGTAGTTTGGCAAAAAAACAGCACACTCAATTTCAATGTTTCGATTTACATATTCACATATTTGTACATACATGTACACAAACATATACTACAGCCATGGCCCGCTGTTGCATTGAGGACTTGTACGTGTTATACTGCACATACAATATTAGGGGTATAATTAATAACAGTAAGCACAAGTAAGCACAAAAGCATCAGCATTCACAAGCGTTTAATGGGAGAAAATGAACACCAGAGCAAGAGGGCAAGTAAAACTGAAATTAAAGCTAAGTTAACTAGTCCCAACTTAGTAAACCAGTTTGCTATTGACAGCCCTCTGTCACCTCAGCAGTCAGAAATGCCCAGGATTCCACTTTAACAGATTAAATACAAAGTAAGTGTTGTGGTAGCATATCAGACCTGGATAGTGCGCTTAAAAACCTGATAATGGAGGGTTTTAATCATGGCTGCCACCATAATCCAAAGTTGTTCTAAAAAAGACTGAACTGCTTGATAGTTGACTAATGTAAGAATAAACACATCTACTAAATGCATAAATGTAAATATAAATGAATTGTTTGCAATCTGTGACCATCCAGGACAAACTTAATATAAAATCAATGGTGCATTACTAAAAAGCTAATTTATGGGCATACAATGCTTTGGGCTATGGAAGGCATAATGGCTGCACAGCTTGTTTGTCACATACTGGAATGCTTCACAGGACTGATGTAAACAATTAGGCTACAATAAAAACATTACAAACTGAAAGTCTTTTATTGTGTCAGTGAAGATAGGCTTCAACATTAACTTCAACAACAATTCAACAAGGTTATTACAAGGTTACACTACACAATAATAAAAAAATTGGACCAAAGGTGCAAAACATTGCTGGTGTTTTGTCAAATTTGAACCACTGCTATGCTCGCATGGAGGATTTCCATTGCCAAAAGACAACAAGAAAGAAAGGAGAGATCTTTGAGCGTTGTCAAATTATGTAAGATTCTCTGAAGCCACCAAACAAAGCAGGAACACTTGGCCAATAGACTTTCATCCTTCTTCTCCATCAGACAGAACAGCCATTCATCCATTTCATCCAGTTATTTTACACAGGCCTGAAACATCCTCTCCTCGACTGGGCACAATATATTGAGCTCGTACTCACTCCGAGACAGTTCAGTGTTGAGTGTTCAGACAGTTCAAGGTTAGCCATGCGCCAGCAGAGACTAAATGTAAGATATTTGTGTGTTGACTAAATGTGTGATGTTAGTGAGCGGACTAAATGTGAGCTGTTACTGAGCTGAGTTGTTAGTGAGGGGATGACATTTTACAGCAGGTCAGAAACTTTTTAAGCATCTTCCCCTGTCACTGCAATGCCTTTTCCCTGTACTGTTAAATATTTATGCTTATATGTTGGTGTTTTTGCTATCAATCATTGAAAGTGTTGACAAGGAAGACTAAAGTCTGGGAAGTCACTATCCAAATGCTTACCATGTTTGTAAATAAATAAATAAATAAATAAACATATGATTGACACTGCAAACGTATGTGCTAACTGGCAACACTTCAAGCGCATGCTTACACGCAATAACGTGTGCTTTCCTGCTGGGTGACAACTCACTTCTGCGAGGGAAAACATATTTTTAGTCTCCATTTATGGGCATGTTCATTTGTTCAACACTTGTTTACAGCCATTATGGTCTAGCTGCCATCTAAGGCCGTTTTCCCTTTTATTATAACACTGTCAGGTAAGGCATTTTATGGTTACTCCTAAAAATATAACAATAATTTAATTTAATAATATATATATATATTTTTTTTTTATCTGACAGAGACAGGGTGTATCTTGGCGCAATAAATGGCTCAATGCCCAGTATTAGAGATACTGGCACAGGCATTCTGTTGGTGACACAGATGGCAGCTTGGCACAAGATGGATGTGGGCAGGAAACAGGGGCTCATGGTAAACAAGACACCAAAACATCAGGAGAACCAGCCTGGCATCAATCATGTACACATCAACTCCTGCTAACTCTTTAATGGGAATATGTGCACTACATAGCGTTAACTCAAGGACGCAAACCACGAGACCTTGATGAAGACCATGATGAAGACCTTGAAAACGTACTGCTCTTACTTTGAATTCAGAAGTAATAGAAATCACTGTAATATTCATTTTTACTGCTCTGTGTTTAATATTATATCTCTCTTTCTTTCTCTCTCTCAATCTCTTTATCTCAGCCTCTCTATTGCCCTCAACACACAAACACACACACACACACACACACACACCACAGTCCAACACCACTCCCAATGTATCACTGAGGTGGATGGATGACTGACTCTAGCAGTGGATCAGTGATCCAATCATCACCTGGAGAAAAAAAATACTGCTTCCTGATTGGCTGACAGGGTGTCCATTATTTCCCAATAATAGCCCACTTTTGGCAAAGGATCTGGTAAAAAAAAAGTTTAATCACCTTTCTGTGTCAATGCTCTTTAAAATAGGCAACTGCAGTATAACAGCAAGCAGCCCTGTGACTTTTTCATGAAGCCCTCGACTACACCAAAGCTACAACTGTAGATGACTGCTAAAAAAAAAAAAATAGAACAATTTAAAAAATGTGGCAACCATGCAGGATAATGGCCGTCGAGGTGTCTTAATATAAGGGAATAATGAGCTTAGGCAAACACATGAATGCCAGGTATACGGTTGATTGAATAGTGCAATTATGTTGGACTTAATTGGACAACAGGACTATGCCCACTCAAAGGCAGGGAGTAAATGGTGGTCATTTACCCATCAGTCGCAAAAGGCCCCTCATCTGCATTCTCAAATGCAGTCACACAGGAAGTACATCATTAGAATGCAGCCACAATAAAGCAAAACACCAATTATGTCCCTTTTATTTCATAGCTCATGTAAATGTAAAACTAATTCACTACCTATTGTTGTCACAAAGAGCACTTCCATGTCTACTTGATCATACTTACTGGTTCTTAATTAAATTTTTATTCGGAATAGATGGTGACATATACTTCAACCAAAATGGATAATATTAATGTAGATTTGTAGTTTAATGTAATCCCAATTTTCCTGATTTGACACACTATTGTACTGGACATTAGTTGTAAACTTAACAGTGTTTCTAAAATTTATATTTATTAAGGTTTAAAAGGGTTAGTTTTTTTCCAGTTGATGGCTGTAACTCTTTTTGCAGTCATCAATCTCATAAAATAATATTTTTCTTAAAGTGTGGCCATTTCTTTTCATAAAAAAAATGAAAATACGCAACTTAAGGTTTGGAGGTATTAGTGATGCATTATTAACACTTAACAATACTTTACTAACAGTTATTTAACAGTTGTTTTGTTGAGTGTTCTGGAGGTTGTATATTTACATTTACATTTATGCATTTAGCAGATGCTTTTATCCAAAGCGACTTACAAAAAGAGGATAACAATCAAGCTACATAGCAGAAACCTTGAAGAGCATAGTGGTAGGGAATAGTGCTTCAGTTCAATTTAGTGCTTGGATAGAAGATGTTCTCTGATATATATGGGCTCCACATAAGTGTAAAAAAATACGATCTGATCTGTCTATGTTTGTATGCTCAGAATTAAAACATCATACTGTGGACATGAGATGGATCAATGAGTGGACCCACTTTCTTTCCTACTACTTACTTTGAACTAAGTTTCCATCTACTTTATAAATGACATACCATAATTCCACCAAGTTATGCAGATGTTCTGAAATGTGAAACCCTAGTTACTAGTTTACTGCTACCTCTGCTCCAATAATGGTTTACAGTAGTATGAAAATTATTCACCACGTCAGCTGAAAGCTAGTTAGGCCTACATCCACAGTCCCATTACAATAGAGATAGTACTTCACCTTGGCAGGTAAGAATTGATGGTTAACACTGCTCCTCTTGCCATTTGTCCTCGCTGAATGATCAGATAAGTCATTAATAATTACATCTGCCGTCGGGAACAATGTTTCCGGTTTGCTCTGTTTACGTGTACTTGCTTGCTTGTCATTCTCCAAGACTGTGAAAACAAGCTGATTTCTATGAAACTTGGTGCAAAAGCCGGCAAAAGATGAACTCATTAAATTCTGAAACAGGCCCAGATAACAGGTTTGGATCCATGTTTCCCGCTGCACTCTCATTAACATTGCAAGATAGGGCGTGCTGGCCTTGGTGAAGGTCTACACTCTACCTTTCAAGCTTCTGAAGAATTTCTGTTGAGTGGCAAGCCAAATCCCTTTCACTGTTAAGCTATGAATCGTCGTAAGGAATGCCATTACCTTGGCAAGACACGACTGGGCCCTTTTCTAAAGGAGAAAATTCACCCACACACAATAGGCACCGGATCCATAAGGCACTCCATAGGGCATTAAGGAGTGCTGTATAAATTTGGGGCAGTTAAATGAGCATTTGCAGGTGATAAGGGCAACAGTGCAGAGTCAAGTAAATTACCAGGGAAATGACCCCCGGTGCAGGCTGTGAGCTATGGGGGTGTTGCCTGCAGTGGTGAGTAGTGACATCTCAATTGGAGATGACTGGGATGACTTCTACTGCAATTCCTGCACACACTTCCTGGTGCAGTGAGATGATGATGTTTTTTTTTCCATCACATGTGCTGGACCTATGCAAATGAATGCAGGCATGAATAAGCATGAACAATATTTTCCTCTACTGAGGAGAGTTTCAGTGACTGATGGCTCTCTCTCTTTTACTTCTAAAATGACTTTCCCCTGTGAATACATTGCCCTTCACTCTCTTTTGTCAGTAAATAGAATTGTTACCAGTGTGGATTGGAAAGGTGACCGCATGAACAAAAAGAAAAAAAAAAAACAAGAAATAGGGAAAGGAGAAAGAAAAAGCATGACTGAAAAAAAAAACCATGGTGCCTTGGAATGACAGCTGTGGCAGAAAGCCTTGGCACGTGTGCTGCACTGGTGGTGGTCGGCCCTAGGGTGGATGGTGCATTTTAACCACTACATCTCCACGTTGAGTGAAGACAGAGGGTCTGAACCGTGAGCGGATTTCCTCCTGCGCCTCTCTTGGCCGGGATGAAGTTAAGTCTTCTCCACTGTGCGACTGGTAATCTGCCAAGTGCCTCTGACAACATGAAACATGACCCTCTCTCCGGGTTGACATCATATCCTCTCCGCTGCGAGCTATTCCCCCCCCTCCAGCCAACCCACGCCCTGAAACTCAGCTACTGAGGGAAATGAGGGAACCAGGGCTTATTGTGATGAAATATGGGGCCTTAGGGGTGACAGCGCCAGGGAAGATTGTCTCCTGCGGCAGTCCTAAAGCCTTTTTATCCGTCAGCTTGTACCGTTCCGATCCTTTCTGGGGCTATAGGATGTCTCAGTATGCTGTACTGCCTCCATACCTTAAGGTGATGCCAACATTTCAATATCCCTCTCTCTCTCTCTCTCTCACTCTCTTCCTCTTTTTTTCAATCAATGCATGAACCCCCTCTCCTAAACACAGACTCTCCATATCTGCATTGTGTGAATTAATATGGCTCAGACTGAGAAAAAAATCTTATGGCTTGACTGCAAATGAAAAAAACAGAAAGCCCTGACTAGATATGTCAAACCGACTGCCTAATGCTGGGGTATACTACTTCAGTGGAGCTGAAGCTCCAATGAATTAAAGATTATAACTACTCTGTGACTGAGGCTATCAGTTCATGCAGTGGGAATATGGACAGCCTGTCATTTTGTTTTACGAGCCGTGGCCAACTCTCATATTTTTAGAACATGGTAAGGCAGGTAATTACAGCAGACTTTCTCGTGGCTCAAGTCAGAAAGCACAATTTAGCAGCCTGGTGTGCTTTAATACTTTTGGAGAGAGAGAAAAATACAACATGGTCTTTTTGCAGTGTTGCCTTTTGTGCAGATCCTCATATAACCGCCTGCGCAAGACAGTTGAGACGCTGGATGTAGGTTATTTCGGAGGTAATTAAATCTCCAACCCAATCCCAATGCTCGCTCCTTGAAAGTAATGTAGAAGAGAACTGGTGTGGTCAGGCTTTGTTCTCTCACCGCTGCCGAGTGAGCAATTCCATCAGGCTACCTAGCAGCCAAATGCCAAGTTCTCTTTCTTTGCTAATTTGTTTTTCTGAAGCTCCGTTCCCCCTGGGGAACAATTTACTTATTTGCTTTGTCCCATTGCATCTGTTCCAGAACCCGACTAAACACATTTAAAAGATTCAATAAAAAGAAATGAATTGGTCCTCAAAAAAAATGCTGCCTTCTGGACACTTCTGATGGCAATCTCAAAGGACTGAAAGATCTTTCCTCTGATTAGAACCTCGGAGAATAGAAATTTCAGAAAAGATGAAGGAAAAAAAAATGATATTAAGGATCCTTCAAAACCACAATTTTTGTGTGCCGCTCCCATCTTCTTTTAATCTCACTTATCATGGCCCTTGTGCGATTGCTCCATTATAGAAACCCCTGGAGGAGTTCCATCACCAGATATTTCTCTCACACACATCTGGCGCCTTTCAAGTCTTTAGGCTCTGCATTGGACCCTGGTCCTTTGATGGCTACACGAGCAGAGCACATGATGATATGTGTAGGAGAAGGGCCAAGGCATGGGGAAGGCATTTTGGCTGTAGCCTCTCATCACCCCACTATTAGAAACAGCAACGGATGCTAATAGACTCTGCACAGTTGTTTCCTCGCTAGCCACAATCACCTCGAGTCTAATTGTGTGTTTATAATCCTGACGGTCAGACGCATGATTCAGAGATGCAGAAATCCTGCTGAATAGAAACTACGAGTACAGGAGCTGTGGAGATGATGGAGATAATGAATGTAATGAATCCTTTTACTCACAAAAGCACAGGGTAGTTATTCCAGCTAATCTGGAGCACTAACGATCTCTCGTCATAATTAGAAGAGTTCATTTGTAAAACCCTCTAGGTCTATTTGCGATGAATTAACAGAAATATTTTTGAGCAAATCTACAAAAACCTGCCACAATCATAATGTCAACACAACACCATGGATAATAGAATTATTATTACAGCTTTCACTTTTCTTGACTGTAGAACTTACATGGAAGAATTTTATGAAACCATTCACATAATCACATCATACTAATACAATGGCATTTAGTTTTTGTTATGAACATGATGTTTTGTGTGGAATTAAAATAATTTTGGCATATTCCTCAAGAAGGGCTTTAAAGTGTTTGAATTCTGCATTTGAACTTCTTATTGACTGACTGCATCCCACAAAGCTTCTTGTGACATTATCAATAACTATAGTCCGTGAAACCAGGTGGATGCTTAACATCGGTGGTTGAGGTGAAGTCTCCTCTGTTCTCCGAGTGCTCTATAATCCAATATAAATGAATTTTGCTCTACGGCTGTGAAGATTTTTGACCCGTACGTTTAAGGCCATGGAGTTTTTGAGGACCATTTGTGGGAAACTGCCCAATTTCAAATTGTGTGGCATTAGTGTTAGTTTCCAGTAGTACTGCGAATCCAAATATTCAAATGCAAACCTACTGCCGAACCGAATACATTTAGAATTTTAAATGTACAGGTTTCAGTGGATTCTAGGTTCCAGTTTAATCTGCATTCACAGCAGAAGTCTAGCCTCAAGACAGTCTCTCAGATTAGCATTCACTTGGATTTCTATCTTGAAATAGAGAGATTGTGAGATTACATTTGAAACTGGGACATGGGCAATAACATAGGAGTTCCTTTTTTTTAAATGAAACTACCATAAAATAAAAAAGGCTACTGGGGTTTAAATAAGTTGTCTTTTTCAGCCTTGCATTTTACCACAGTCTGTCTTTGGGCTAAATATTTTAAATCTTTAATACTTAAAATAATATGAACTATAATTTGGTATTATTCTCTTCATCATTTCCCCAGATCATGTATAATCCCTTGAAATAAGATCTCCCAGCCAATAAAGAGGATAAAATCCATACAATGCTGTACAACAGTGGCTAATTCTTATAGGTTTAACTTTTATAGGTTTATAGGTTATTCTTATAGGTTTAATTCTAAAGTTTAACGGTTATCTACACGTTGTATCAAATATTCTACTTTGGACAGAGTAATAATTAGCTGTGAAGAGTCACCTGTGTTTTGACAGCAGATAAACACACTCCTAGTGATGCGTAGAATGCATCCTTTCCAATCAGAAACTGATGAATGGAACTTGTATAATTAAGCAATATAACACTGTGTTGCACTAGTTGGCAATGATTCTAGAACACTACTATGGACGTGATTGGATGTTATTGAACGTGGTTGGAGATTCAGTAGCCTAATATACCGTAACTTCGACATAGTTGTGGGTTGATGCCCATGTTCCTGACAGATTTTATCGCTGTAATATGAGACTATAGCACTTTGCAGTCAATGGTTTTATACTTCAGCAAACCCTTTGAGAACTAACTCAGAGCAGTAAAACACAGTACATTCATAGTGTCTGCAACCGTTTAGTTAGTGTGTCTGCACCAGTGGATGTTCACTATCATATACTGAAGCAATACAGAAGCACTAAAAAATGGTCACCCCATTAATAATTCTATAATCGTGATTATTTATCAGTGTGTTAATGTAGGCTAATATAAATCATCTTATCTGCCTTACCAATGGGATTCTCTTCTCTGATTGGCTGATGGGGTGGCCATTAATTCCGTATAACATGCTACTTTTGAAATAGTTAAAAAAAAATAATCACCGTTCCATATCAATGCGCTTTTAAATGGTAACCATGTCAACAGTATAAGACTAAATAACGGTTAGCCTAACTTTGTAACGGTAGGCTGCAGTACTTGTAGACCATTTTTATTAATAAAATATTCTACAATCATATTCTAAAGAAATGGGAGTTAAATAAACGACAGATAAAAGGGATAACAACCTTCAAGGTGACCAGTTTGACGGAAATAATGTATCAGCAGTGTTCTAAGCCTTCACCTTGCCATTATTTCCGTCGAACTGGTCACCTCGTCGGCAGTTACTTATCAGAACGCCACCTGTTTCACCTCATGGAATGCTTCATGCCATTGCATCACTGATCTATCTTGCTCTGTTCTAGAATGTTTGGAAGGTAATGAGAGGATTGGAACACCTAAACACCTAAACCTAAACATAACACACATTGGAGTGGGGTTGGTACCGCGCAGACTCCAGCCATTGTGATATTTGCCCACCAACCCCACTCCCATTTGTGTTATGAGTCATTAATAGCAACAGGGGCAAGGGAAAACTCCCTATTCTTTTTTTTTTTGATTAGGAACCCTACATTGTGTGTGTGGGGTTGATCATGGACATAGAGTACTCCTGTTTGTTTGGCTTTAGTCATGAAGCTGGAAGCATAATTTCCAGCCACACTGTAAAAAAAATACACATTTTCAACTAATAAAAGTTAGTGTCCTGGGCTGCCTAACTGTCAGTTGACCAAATTTGAGATTATGAGATAATTGTGATTGAAAGTGTATATTTTTTTACAGCACAAAAACTAAGAAATATTGCAACTGGACGGTGTTTCCCTAAGGATTTTATAATAGTGTGGTGTTAAGAAAGTGTGTGGTAGCCTACTTTCCCGCAGTTTCAAATACATGACAATGTCCATTATTTCTACAACAAAACAGAACTAAATCAACACTGAAAAAAGAATTGTAAATGATACAAATGAATGACACTTAGACATCTGTATGCATATCACGGCACATATAGCACATTTTTTTCTCACACTTAGACTACGATGGACCTCCATAGTCTAGTCAATGTATGGGAAACACAGAACTGGACCTGAGTACTGTATGTCTGTAAATAAAAGCAGAAAACCAAACTGCAGGCAAACCATCTGATGGAAGCCTGGTCTCCCACCTTCAAAGCACACCTCTCAGCTGGAGCGCAAAATACAATGCAGCTTCTCTGATGTCCCCTAGAGACAAACCACAGAAAGAATCTAACCGCAAGCTGACAGCATTGCCTTCCACCAAAAAGCTTTCACTTTTCCACAAGGCCTGCTTTAAAAAAAATATACAACCTGGCACACACACCATAAGAAACTTCATGTTTTCAATATGTCGACATTTCATGGTCCACATCAAATGCAATTATAACAGGAAGTGTATTTCAGGAATGCTCCAGGAATACATTCGTGGTTTCCTGTTAATAAAACAGGAGGCCAAAGGTATCTTTAAAGAACTCTATTCACGGTGTATTTATATAGAGAAATAACAAGCCATTTTATTAGCCCTCCCTGTCTGTGCTCTGGGCAGAGCTAATAGACAATTAAACTGATTCCTCCAATAGGCTGTCAAAGGCCTAACTGGAGCTTGTGTGCACGTCAAGGGAAATCCTATTACCTGAAGTGCGCACTTACAATCACCCCACTGTCAAGATGTTAGAAATAGCTTTAAAATAGCATTTTGAATGTAGTGCAACTAAAATGGCATCAACTCATCAATGCATAGTTTTCTATGGGAGTCAGGAAAGAAAAAAAAATCTATAGTGATATAACTTATGACTAGTGAATAGGGACATAAAGTTCACTCGTAGTATGATAAGAAGACTCTAAGGAGATATATCAGTAACACTTTATATGAATCCTTAATTAAGCACTAGCATTTCAAGTAATGGCATTAGTATTCATAACTGTTTATACTGTACTTTTAAGTTTGTTAATAATGTTTTTTGATACTAGGCTAACATAAAAATGGTCATATTTTACTGTAATGATGCCTTACTGTAACTTCATTATTCTGAGATCATCAAGAGCAATTGGACATATTAAGGCTCTCAACAAGTTAATGCAACAATTTTCGTGGTCATAAAATCGCTTAGAAATCATTTTTATTTCTATTAGATTGGCCTGTTGTGTTGCAAAGCCCACAGGTTGCACAGGTAGTACAGCCCTTTATAGTGAATATGGAACATGCAACGTGTGAGACAGCGCACTGCTAGCAATACAGATAGCTGTACAATACA
>JAGFZM010000034.1:1198989-1218989 GCA_017657215.1 Limnothrissa miodon | reverse complement strand
AGTGGAATAACCCCCTTCAGAGTGATTCAAGAGCCCTTCACTCTACGATGAGCTCTTATCACCCTGTCGGGACTTATTCCACGATAATGACCATCTCGCATTACAGAATGTTCTCTTTAACATGAATGACAGGGCAGGCGGCCAATCACGTCCCAGTGCCCGGCCCTACCAACGGTCACCTGGAGACGTAGAGAACACAGTGATCATTCCCAGACAGCCAGTGAAGAATCTGGACAGAGCTGGCAAAGGCCTCTCCAACACAGGGAGAGTAGAGGTAGATGGCGGAAAGGAGGGCGGGGGGAGAGAGAGACCGAGAGAGAGAGGCAGTGACACTGAGAGGTAGACACTGGATGAAGAAAAAGAAATGGAATGCAAGAAGCAGGAAGAGGGAGAGGGATTGAGAGGGAGAGAGACAATTTGAGAAAGAAAGGGCAAGAGTGACGCAAAGGCTGCAAGAAAGACAGAAAAAAGGAAAAACAAAGGGACAAGGAGACAGGGCAAGCGGACAAGCAGGCATGTGGTTAGCATTAGCAACTGTCTTCTGTCTTATATTTATATTTATTATGTTCTAAAGTTATTTATAATCTTAATGTCCTTGTCCAAGTTCCAGTCTTAATAGTCTGAATGAATCAGCCCAGCAGCCTATAGGTGCTATAGGTGAATCTGGGTACGTCTTCTTGAGGCAGACACTGCTTTTTAGGTTCAGGCATTCAGGTACTGTACAGAGACAGATAACAAGAGAATGAGAGCAACACCGATCACTCATCCGAGGGCCAGAGGAGACCATAAATCAGAGCAAGTGATAGGGCAACGAGAGGAGAGGTTAACCAGCACGGGCTTGAGGGGTTAATCCCTCCAGATGTTCCTCCGCGGCCGTCTGTTCCCCCACCTGACAGGATAATAAGGTGCCCTCACACCTGCTCGCCCTTGTTTGCTTGAATGTCAAACCGCATTGACTGAAAAGTGTCAGACAGTCTTCAAATAGGATTTCATTGCTAGACACCCTTCCAAATACCCAGGAACAGTATAATAAAAAAAAGGTCACTGACTTTCATTTCATTTCAAATTCAAAAGTAGAATTCATACACAATTGGCAAGCTGCTTCCGCACCTAGTTGGTGTCCACCTTTGATGATATATTAATGCTTTGATGTGAATGCTTTAATGCTCTGTACCATGAAAGGCAGTGGGCAAACAACATTAACACATACCTGCACACACTATCTACCACTGACATGGGCTGGTGAACTGAGCATTTTTGTTCTTTTGGCAGGTTGAACTGGCAACAGAGCTGATCCTCTGTTCTTGCTGTCTGTGTGGACAGGGGCGGAAAATGGGTGGTGGTGTGTGTATGTGTGTGTGTGTGTGTGTGTGTGTTTTTCTGCCAACATCGATGCCAGCTGAGAGTTGTCTGGCAGTAGGCTCTTGCATTCCAATGGCACAATGAGCAATACAGGTAGGCCGCTGCATTCCAAGAGCAAAATGTGTGTTACAGGTGGCCGATGAATATGAAAAATGAGCCGTTTCTTGGCAGGGAAAAGCTGGTCTGCGAGGGTGGGATAAATGTGGCTCGTGATGCACTCAAACCTCTCTCCAGGCGACGGAGTGGTCGCAATGTGCCAGAAACACCAAAAGGCACTGAGATTGTCTCTGCACAGGATGTCAGAAAGGCTTTGGCTATCAGGTATAGGAACTGTAGAACTGTAGAAGTGACTACTCTCAGGGGATTAGGGACAGGAACATTTTGGATTATAAACAAACAGGAATAGGAAAACATGTGTCTTATGTAACTCAGCGTCTTTTTTAAAAAAAGTAGAAAAACATACGCTTATTGTGTAACTCATTTTTCCCCTCAAGGGAGTGAAGTGTGATTTGCCTGCTCACAAAGGCATATTGGATATCTGTGTGGGAGACTCAGTCATGGCTTTCATATAAGGTTTTTGTCTTTGTCGTCTCCACCAGTATCACAAAAACAGCTAGAGGGGAAACCGAGACGCTGGAAGAGCAATACATATCAATCCATTCAACATGTAAATGTTTGCTAAACATATGCAGTGTGCTGATATATAACAACAACTACACAAACAACTTCTACATCAAATGTGCACAGTACAGTAAATAAGATCGCTGACAGCGATCAGCGTGCTAAAGTGCTATATTGCTTACTTGCTACTCTCTTCGATTAGTCTCACATATATGTTTAAGACCATTGTATTTTGTCTGTATAACCCATACATTTACATACAGTGAGATATCAGGGTTTAATGGTGACAACAGTTGGCTATACTTCAGTACATATGCCTGTTAAGTCAAGCAAAAGATACTCATTCTGAGCCCAAGGTCTGTGATTCTGTTCGGTGCTCTCTGTAAATCCTTTGTAAACTTTGTTACTTTGTTTGCTCTGTTGTTAAAACACAAGCACCAAGACCCTTAGACAACCTGTGTTATAATGGCTTGAAGGACAGAGTCTTGAAGTGTTAATTGAGGTAGTTTGAGGGAAGAAGGAGACTTGTTGAGTTTCTGCATTAAATAAAAAGGGCCCCATGTGGCTGAGTAGGCTGGAGTGCTCCTTCAAGTTAAGCAATAAAAAAAGTCGAGGTGTTTAATGCTTTTGTTCATCGTCCTCACTGGTATAGGAATGTCCGAGGCAACCAGGGCCCAAATTTGGACAGGCCCTAGAACTCTGCCTTTTGTCAGACCTTGCTGTGTGGATCCATGGGTTGAAATAAAATAAAAAATCAACATCATCTACTGTACACAGTGGAGACATAATCCTCTACACAGTTGGGCAAACAGTAAATATATCTAAAAATATACACATTCATAATGTTGGTAATATCATTGAGTAATATTTCTTGTACTGGATTGGAATTTGATACAAGCAGTGGCGCAAAAATTAGGTATGCAGTATTTGCATGAGGTATGCATATGGGCGCACAGCCACAAAATTAGGCGAGAATGAGAATAAGACAGACGGACTACAAAAAAAAGTCAACCAAAAAGAAAGTATGATGATGCATTTGCGTTTGGATACACAGTTGGGGATGAAGAGCGACTCATGTGTCTAAGACAACTGGCAGCAGACAGTATGAGGCCTAACATTGCGCAGACACTTGGAGACTTCACACCCAAATCACGCTGATAAGCCAATCACTTTTTTTTCCAACGAAAACTCGCAGAATATCGTTAGTAGGAAAAGCGAATGGTGAAAGCTGCATTCGCAAAAGATGTGCGACTGTTCTCCGCTCTTTGCGAGGAGATGGGAGCTGATCATAAAGCTGTGCTGTTTCACAGTGGAGCCAGGTAGCTCTCCCGTGGCAAAATGCTGTCGCGTGTCCTTGAGTTCAGAACGGAGATACCTGTGTTTTTGGATGAAGAGTGCATACGAGAGGCAGTGGAAAAATTTAATGATGAACCATTTCTGATGAAACCGGCTTAGGCCTATCTCAGTGATGTGTTTGCTAAGCTGAAGGAATGAAATCTTCAGCTTCAAGGCAAAGACAAGCATCGTTGTTTTTGTGTGTGTGTGCTATACATTTGGTGCTATAATGATTTAGACATGGATGCTGACGTTGTTGAAGTAGACCATTGTAAACCTGCCTGAGTGTGTGTGTGTGTGTGTGTGTCCGGTTAGACAAAGCAAGTACCCCCCCCCCCCCCATGGGAGCTTAGTCTGGCCATTCAACATTACTAAACGTCTTCTGGGAGGCAGGCTTAACCTGCATCCATCAGATGCCTCTGTATTCTACTTGACAAATCTACAACCAATCAGACCACTCATTCCGATGACGTATGCATAAGCTCGTTTCTCATTGGTGCCCAGAGATTTGGGAAAAATAATTCCTCTAAAACGGCAGCCTGGCCAGACTGACCTGCTCGTGAAATTGAATGTAGCGTCACAGGAAGTAATGGCGGGCACAGGCTACCACCACCACACATTGCCTTCAGATCTGTGGGAAACACTGCTGTATAGGCTAAATGTTTAGCTCTCAGACTGCAGTTTTGTAACAGGTAAACCTTGACTTAGAAAGATCCATTACAAAAAAATCACCAATCAGAAATACTGCCGTTTTTAGTCATGAAGAATTCAAGGTGACCTTGGCTGACCAGCCAAGGATAATATGGCTGGGAGGCTATTATTGCAGCTAAATCGTTGCCGTAAGAGCTTAACAACTATCTAAAACAGAACTGAACCTTGACACTGAACTCCTCCCTTCAAATAGGAGCAATGATTACAGATCTCTTCAGGCCTAGGGCTGCAACACTATGTTGCCTAACTGTGATTAAACTTCTTGATTTACAGTGAAATAAGCTACCAACCTCATCCACATTGATTGGTCACAGAGAACATCAAAAAGCATTACTTTATCATAAACACAATGCTGATGTAAGGGACAGTATTAAAATGTGTTTAAATAGATATAAATAGAAACAAACCTTTGTTTAAAGAAAAAGAAAAAATTACAGCACAGTGTAGTTTTTGTGTGTTTGAATGTTAAAGAGAGAGCCAGATGATGTCTTTAGCAACGTGTCTAAATCTAAACACCTTATTCAGGAAGGGGTGAAAACTGAATGCAGATGCAGAAATTCGCTCTCTGCAGTTTTTTTTTCTGTGTTTGTATACAGGTACAGTCAACATGCATTAGTGTCACATGAAGTTCTATCTGATAAATAATAACACTGCAAACCAGATAGGGGACTCTCTCAACACATTCAACCAGTCAACCAACCACCAAAACAATCCAACCCACCAACAAACCGTGAAACCAAACCAGCCAAACACAAAATATAACCCTTTTGGTGGAAGTAATGGATATCAATAAAACACACTCTGCATGTGCAGCCACACCATTCATAACTTCAGTGAGCACTCTTAAATTGTTTTCTTGAATGCCCTTAGGATGAGACACACAAAAAAAGAAAACAAACTTTTCTTGGAGTGTTCATTAGAAACTCTATTGCACATTCTTTGTTTTCCATTTTTCAATTGTCATAATCTCTCACAGCAACAGCCTAATCCCTTCCCTCAGCTTGAATATCCACAGTGATACTGCAATAACACACACACACACACACACACAAAATGAGGATGCAGTTTCAGAGCGTCTCGAGAGTAGAAAAAAAAACCCATCAGGACTTCAAAACAGCAAGTGAGAATTTATCATCCTTCAAAGAGTTCCAGTGAAATAATTCCCACAAACAGTAATTCCAGCCAGTTAAAAGTGTGTCCCGTTTGTCTTGGATTAGTGATTGAAAGTTCTGTCATTAGGCTTGTGCTTCGCAATGAGTGGAGAAGATACAAGCTAAAGTTGGCAGCCTATTTATTCTGGTAACTGTTTTACTGGAAAATGCTTTGCTAGAATCACAAACAACACACATTTAAATTTCGTTGAGGTTCTTCTTATAATGGGTGCTTTTCTGATAGTCGTGACACACACAGAACAATTTGGAGTTATGTGGACTTAAGAGAAAAGTTCTATATATAACTATATAGACTATGAAGAGAACCATGTAAAAACATGTGAACCAAGAACCTTTCAAGAGACTGTATTTTAATTGTTTTTTAAGACCATTTAAATTCTAATTGCATGTGTAGGCTGCATGTGTAGGCTATAGCACCTCCAAGCACAGAATTGATTTCTTAAGGATGACTGAGGACTGAAAGAGAAACTAGAGCATCAGAGAGAATCAGAAATGCTTGCCCCCACAAAGACACAGGCCTAAAAGCTTATCGGTAACACTTTACTTGACGGGTGCGTTCATAACACATTCATAGCAGCTGTCATAAAGTGCACATGAAGCATTCATAACTTTTTCATGAGACATTCATATCCATATCAAACCTTTCATGAATGTGGAAGACTGAACAATGACAACTTGTCAAAATAAAAGTCCAAAAATCGCAAAGCAGCATTGCCGTTTTTGTTCCAAACTTTACCTGGTCACATCACATGAGTCAATGCGCTAGTCCAGTGCCAAAAAGACCATGGAAGAACATGGTCAAGCAAATAATTTTTGTTCCTTAATGTGTTTTTTTGTAATGTAACCATTTATACTAATTCATTCACAGAAAAGGAATTACACGTGGAAAAATCTCCAAACTGATTTACAGCTGGCTTCTATACAGAATCTAAAAGTTGAGGTCTAAGAAAACTTCTAATGACATAGAAAAGAAAGTGAAGTTATAAGACTAATCTGCATTCAAGCCTAATGGAATGCAATGACAGCAGACTAAAGTATACTCTGCAGTGCCTTTGTGGGTATAAGCTCTCATTAACTCAGTACCAGGCAGTAGCGGGATATATGCACTTGGGCATCAAGGAGCCTCTTTAGATGTTTGCTAACCATGGAGTCGAAGTCCAAATGAAAATGTTCTAAAACGTATTCAACTGAATCATGTTGCTCGCGGTTCACCCCCAGTAACAGAGCCCTTGCTGCTTTGTCACAACAAATACTGCTTATATGCTGTCCACACGGTCCACCCACAGGCACCGAAAGTTAATCCCACAATCCCCCATTGATGTGTGCTGTGATCCTGTAGCCCACAGAGCGCACTGGCAGAAGCGCTTTTACCCAGGTGCTGACCTTTAAATTAGAGCTCCGTCTGAAAGTGACAAACGATGGCGTCGATCTCATGTAAATAGCGATGTTCTCTGTATGAGGGGTTCAAACAGGGACCGGCGGGGTCCCATGCCTTTTAAATTAGGAGGAGATCATGAACGTTGCCGATGCAAATGAGGCGTTTTTTTGCCATTTAAAATGGCATGTGAATGTGACACACTGTGTGGTGGGACACAAACCGAGAAAATCAGACACATTTGGGTCAGGGAGATGTTCATTAGCATAAACTGAATAGCAATGATACAATGCACAGTGCAGGATGTGGGAGTGTGTGCTTCACAGGGAATAAAATTCTCTGTCTGTACGTATATTCTCCTTCCTATAGTATTTTTTCGTTTAGCCGAACCGCAATAGCAGCTTCAAACTCAGATCCTGATGGGACACTAGGCAGAGAGACCTGTCTCTCACTGTCACACCCCAGGCAGGACACCTGCTGTTTGGAACCCATTTAGTTTTTCATTTACCAACAAGAAGAGCAGTTCAAAAGACCTGCACAGCACACTGCAGAACACTGAAAAAAAAACAAAACAAAAAAAACTATAACAATTTTTGCAATACACAAAAATTTGCTGCTTTACGCAAATGTATGGGGTTGTAGCTAAAAACACAACATGTGTGAAACACACAATCGCAAAAAAAAAAAAAGTATTCAGCTCTCCTCATTAAAAGCAAAACATTTCAGACTTGCTCGGTTTGTGTGCATTGCCAGGAACTAATAAGGCCCAAAATGAGCGGGGTGTGTGTGTGAGGAAAGCCGGGCGAGCGGATATTTCTCACAGGGTCTTTCCCCATTCAAAGGCTGGTCACACCACGGGTCCGCTGTGCCAGCGGGCAGAGCCGTGGCCGACCATGTTGATAATGAAGCAGCTTGTGTTGTCCTAAACCATCTGGAGCACATGAGGCGAGCTGTGGCGGGCCTGCCCAGCGCAATTAACTGCCACGTCCTTTTGGACATCGTTTCTATGGCGAGGCGGAACAGTTTGAGGGGGAGGGGGGGTTAATGGTGGTGGGGAGGTGGGGAGAGGGGGGTGGATGAGGGGAGGGGGGAGATGGTGGGGGAGAGAACAAACAGGCGAAGCGGCATCCTGGGTGAAGCCCATTCCATTGTCACGGTTAAATTGTAATTTCAGCCCACAACAAGTAAACTGGACTGGCATTCTTCAAATAACGTTACGGATACTAACGTATCCTCGGTTCTCTGAGTGATAAGCCGAAACGTACGAGTGGATGATGCCTATCATCTCCTACTTTTTCTGAAGTCAATTTTAACCAACCCTTTGAAAAAAAGGGCAGTAAGCGCTCTGACGCGCGCAGGCAACTACTTAGACAGCCCTGCGTGACGTCAGAAAGTCTATATATTGACTGCGCTTACGCTTCAGGTCCTCTTTGCCAAGCTCGCCAGCGTCGGCGACTCACTCAGAGAACCGAGGATACGTTAGTATCCGTAACGTTCTCTTTCGTTTCGAAGCCGAAACATACGAGTGGATCACTACAACCAAGCCTCAAGAGCCCTACACCAAGGAGCCCGAGGTGGGAAGACCCATGGGACCGCCGCTGGGCCCAGAGAGAACACTCTCTGCTACACCCAGCCTGGTGACGTCCAAGCGTAAAAACGCGCGAAGGTGTTGCCTGAGGCCCACGAAGCGCTCAGACAGATATCCTGCATAGGGACGCCTTTCCAGAAGGCCCAAGAAGCCGCCACTCTACGGGTGGAGTGCGCCCTGACATGAGCAGGCGGAGGAGCACCCGCCGCCTCATATGCCAGACGTATGGCTTCGGTAAGCCAATGCGACATGCGTTGGGTAGACAAGGCCTGACCCTTGGCACGCTCGCCATGGCAGACGAACAACTGGTTCGTCTTCCTGATGCTCTGCGTACGCGTCAAATAGGCACAAAGTGCTCTGACCAGGCACAGAGTGACGGGCACAGAACAGCCCGTCTCAGGAAGGGCTGAGAGCTCAATGACCCTCGAACGAGGGTCAGTAGACAGCACTTTCGGGCGAGAAAAGGGATTTGGTCGCAGCGTTACCCGCGCGTCATCTTGCGTGAATTCAAGACAGTCAGGACTGACTGACAGGGCAGTCAGATCGCTAACACGCTTCACCGAGACCAGAGCGAGCAGAAGCGCAGTCTTAAGGGAAAGCATCTTTAGACTGGCACTCGACAGAGGGTCAAAGGGCGTAAGAGCCAGTCCGCGTAGGACAGTGGCCAGGTCCCAAGTAGGGACCGAACGTGTGGAAGAGGGGCGAAGCCGCCTGACGCCCTTCATGAAGCGCGACGCAAGGGGGTGAGCGCCTGGGGAAACGCCAGCATAGCCAATATGGCATGCTGAAATAGCTGCGAGGTACACCTTCAGAGTAGAGGGTGTACGACCCTGATCAAACAGGTGTTGCAGAAAAGCAAGCACCTCGCCAATAGGGCAGACTAGAGGATCACAGCCTCTGTCTCTGCACCACGTGCTGAACACAGACGTGCCCGTTCAGGGGCCAAGCCGTCAGTCTCCACGCTTCCGGCTTGGGGTGCCATAGCGACCCGTGAGCCTGAGATAGGAGATCCCTCCTGAGAGGGAGGGTCCAAGGCTGGCCGTCCAGCAGTGAGACCAGATCTGAGAACCAGCTCTGAGATGGCCAATTGGGGGCGATCAGAATCACCCTGTGAGCCCCCGCTCTGATCCTGGCCAACACCTGACGCATCAGAGGAAGGGGGGGAAAAGCGTAGAGCAGACCTCGCGGCCACGGATGTGCCAGTGCGTCTGACCCTAGCGGCAGCAAAAACCACACTGGACAGTGAGCGTTCTCTCTCGAGGCGAAAAGATCGACTCGTGCCTGCCCGTAGCGGGACCAGAGGCTGTGCACCACGGCTGGGCAGAGGCGCCAGTCGGTTGCACGCGGAACACCCCTGGAGAGGAGGTCCGCGCCTGTGTTGCGCACACCGGGCAAGTGCGACGCCCTGATTGACAGGAAGTGGCGGGAGGCCCAGGTGAGCAGCTTGTACGCCAGGCGAAACAGGTCCGGAGAGCGCGTGCCGCCCTGGCGATTGATATAAGCCACTACAGTGGTGTTGTCTGTACGCACCAGAACGTGTTCTCCTCTGAGAAGAGGGAGAAACTCCTTCAGAGCGCAAAAGACAGCTAGGAGCTCTAACACATTGATGTGTAGCCTCCTGGAGGCTGTGCCCCACGTCCCCCTGGTGGGGCGACACCTGGTGGTCACCGTCATGCGTCTGGCTACAGCGCCCAGGGCGCCGCCTTTGGTGAAGGACGACGGCCTGCGCCAATGCGCGAGGGCTAACCACATGCGTTTGGATACTAAGATCCGACGGGCGGGGTTCGACCTGGAGGACACACCTAGCTCCGCTAAGGCAAGCTGCAGCGGGCGTAAGTGTAAAAGGCCGAGTGGGACAGCGCCACCCGCGGCGCACAGGAGGCCCGTCAGTCTGAGACACAGCCTGGCCGAAACGCAGGCACCTAGTCTGAAGTGGCGTAGACATGCCCTGACGTCCTGTAGTCTGCTCGGAGTGAGCGTCGCTCTCATTGAGCGTGAGTTCAGCCTCACGCCCAAGAACTCGACCTCCTGAGAGGGAGAGAGCATGCACTTGCTTAGGTTTACTAAGAAGCCCAGATCGTGCAGGTGACGCAAAACAGTGTGAGCCTGTGACGTTAGGAGCTGTCTGGAACCCGCCAGCAGCATCCAGTCGTCCAAGTAATTGAGGAGTCTGATACCCTGAGCGCGTAGAGGAGCGATCGCCGCCTCCACGCACTTGGTGAAGCACCGAGGTGCCAGAGACAGACCGAAAGGGAGGGCTGAGTACTCGTAAGCTCTGCCCTCGAAGGCAAAGCGTAGAAAACGCCTGTGCCTCGGGACTATACCTATGTGGAAATAGGCGTCCTGAAGGTCTATAGTGACCATGTAATCCCCCTGGCGGACAGACTCCGCCACCATACGCCCCATGAGCATGCGAAAGGTGAGAGGTTTGAGCGAAGCATTGAGCGCTCTGAGGTCTAGAATAGGGCGAAAAGCGCCCGACTTCTTGGGCACAAGGAAGTACGTACTGTACGTACGTACCTGCGCGCGTGAGTGTTGGATCTACGCGCTGAATACCACCCTTTCTCAAGAGATCGCGAAGCTCTTGTCTGAGAGCAGGGGCCCTGGAGGGGGGCACCACTGACTCCATGACACCTCTGAAGGGCGGGGGTGGCCACCTGAACTGTAGTTGATAGCCTTTCAACACTGTTGAAAGAACCCAACGAGACGTTGTGCACATCGCCCAATTCTGCCTGAGCAGAGCGGCGGAATGAGGAGGCAGCAAGGACAAATGAAGTGCTATGCTGCCCCCGAGTGGCACTAGGGGGGCCGAGGTCAAAGACTGAGGCCGTCCGCGGAGCTGAAGAGCGTCCGACTGACAGGGTAGAGACCCGACGTAACGTGGGGGCTGAGGGCAAGTCAACCGTGTGTGAGACCCCTGGGCACTCACGCCTGGTTGGCGAGCCGCGCACATCACTCGCGACGCCCCGTGGGGCGGCCGACCTGGCGTGCACGTCAGCGATATCCGAGGTCGGTTAGCTGCGCACTTCACTTGCGACGCCCCGTGGGGCGGTCGACCTGGAGCACATGTCAGCGACGTTCGTGGTCGGTGAGCCGCGCACTTCACCCACGACGCCCCGTGGGGCAGCCGACCTGGAGCGGCCGACCTGGAGCGCGCGTCAGCGACGACCCTGAGGAGGGGGGAGAAGTTTCCCGTCTGCCCAATGGCAGAAGTGTCAGACTGAGCAGACAGTTCCGCTCGTACCTGGGCGATAAATCGGCCGACAGAAGCGGCGAGAGAGGACGGGGAGGGCTTCTCGACCGTGAACGACTCCGATGCGTCGCATGCCCACTGCTCGGAGGCGAGAGAGACAGAGGACGTGGAGACCGTAACGTTAGTAGAGGCCTCGGCGCCACCTGGGCGCCGTCGAGGCGTGACGTCACGCAAGGAGCATAGCGCACGGCGTGCGTAAGCTGAACGCGCGGCAGAGACCGAATCGGTGCCCCAGTGCGCGACAGCGCTGACAGAACAGAGAGCGTCCTCCGGCCGGGGTCGGGGCTCATCGTGAAACATTGCCCCAGATGGTTGATAGTGTGTGTGCGGAGTGCTTGTGAACAAGGCAAACTCAGCGCCCCCTGAAGGGGTGAGATCAGAGAGGACCGCCGAAGCGCGGTCTACGGGTGGAGTGCGGCTTTGGGCGCGTCCGCCTTTTTCTTCTGCTACGTCCGTTGAGGTGCGCGAGCTCGCATCTGAGGCGTAGCCGAAGCGGCTGGTTGAGGCGGGGCACGCTTAGGAAGCACGGGTTGCAGGGCCTGAGCCGCCGACTTCATCTTCTCTAAGCGATCGCGCTGGAGTTCCAGCGCCTGGCCAAACAGAGCATCAGCGGAGATGGGAGCGTTCATCAGATGCCTCTTCTCCTTCTCTGGCATTGAAGAAAGATTAAGCCAGAGGTGCCTTTCTATGACGACCAAACAGCCAAGGGAGCGCCCGTCGGCTTTAATGGCCGCCCTGATGGCCAGCGCCATCATCATATTCATCGCCCTTATCGCCTGGCCTGTACAAATGAAGGCCTTCGAAACGAGCCTCTCCGTGCGCTGGCACGGCTTAGAAGGAAGCTCGGGAGGCGATGTCCAGGTGGTGGCAGAAGATGGCGCTAGACAGCCAGCGACCGCATCTTCAACGCGAGGGAGCTGCATGAGACCACTGGCGCCCGCTCCGTCCATCGCGTAGAACGCCGCGTGGCCCTGGATAGGGGCAATGGCGCATCAGCCACGACAGTGGGGTGAGCAGGGAGCGGGAGGGCATCAGGAGAGGGGAGTGCGCCGGAGAAGGGGTCGAAACGCCCTCCCGGACAGCGCTGAGGCGGAGGCAGGCCAAGCCTACTAGCCGCCTGTGTAGCCAACGAAGCTAGCTCAGAAGCTAACTGGGCGGCGTGGGTCTTCAAGACCGGTGGCAGATCTTCCACGGTGGCGCATCCTTTAGCAGAGAGGAAGGAAGCGGGGTCGTCATCGTCGACCTGGGGCGGCGAAGTAGCCGCGCGGGCAAAGGCAGCGCCGATGGAGCTAGCAGGGCTAGCCAGGTGGGCCGCGGTTAGCTGACTAGCTGGTAGCCGACTAGCCGCTGAGAAGCTAACCGACGGCCGATTAGCCACTGAAGACCGGTCGATTAGCCCATCCGGGTGCGAGGACGCCGGGGGAAAATCGATAGACTGGCAGGCGGGGAGAGCACTGACGCCCACGGGGGTAGAAGCCGCCCCTGGACCACCAGTGGAACCCACGAAAAATGCCGCTCTGTTGGCAATAGCCGCAGGGGAGAGGCGTTTGCAAGCCGAGCAGAGATCTGGCCGCGCAAACGCGAGCATAGCATGCTCACTCCCCATGCAGATGAAACATAGAGCATGGCGGTCGGAGAGCGCCATGGGACGATCACAGTCGGTACAACGACGAGTAGCCATCTTGCGTCTCGAGGTACCAGAAGTTAGGGACCGGCGTGAGCAGTTGGAGCAAGACGGAAATCCCTCGGAGAGCTTTGAAAAAAGCTTTTGTGGTGGGCTTTCAAAAAAGGCGTTGGTTTTTAGAGTATTTGCGGAAGCAAACGGAAAAACGACTCAGACACACACGCAGTAGGCGAGGTGAAAGAGGCAAAGAGGACCTGAAGCGTAAGCGCAGTCAATATATAGACTTTCTGACGTCACGCAGGGCTGTCTAAGTAGTTGCCTGCGCGCGTCAGAGCGCTTACTGCCCTTTTTTTCAAAGGGTTGGTTAAAATTGACTTCAGAAAAAGTAGGAGATGATAGGCATCATCCACTCGTACGTTTCGGCTTCGAAACGAATGAGAACCACAGGCTATGCGGGGGCTTCTCTCCCCCTCTCTCCTTCTCTCTCCCTCTCTTTTTCCGGCTCTCTCTCTTTTTCTTTCTTTCTTTCTTTCTTGTCCTCTGTAAGTATGAGGGAGTTGAGATACAGGGAGGGAGAAGCTAACTGTCCCAGTTTTGAGCTCTTATACAAATGACAGCAATGCCTAGAAGGAGCTGTAACACTTTGAAGGTGTCTACATACTCACGTGTACATGAGCTACATCTCACATATACCATGTAATTGAATGACACAGTTTTAATGTTTAGGTTTGGTAAAGGGTTCCAATATTATTTTTTAAATGATAAATCTGTTTTTATATCAACTGCCAAGTAAACTCTTCAAACTACATAGTACAAGCAGTACATCCACAATTTTTAATGTTTCAATCTTTATGCTTTAAAAAAAATGGACACTCTGTGACAACAGTCATAAACATTAAGGAATTCCTATTCTTGTTCATGACACATGTCATGTCATATTTCAGAGAGGTTCATACCACTCGCTTGTGGACACTTTTAAATAAAGTATCACCAAAAGGAGCCCACTCCCACCATCAGTATCCACACTGCACAGAGGGGCCATGACAGATCAGAAGGATCTCATCTCATCACCCGTCACCTCACAGGAGAGTTACTGCTGTGGGGGTCATCACTGACCCAACTCAGCATCAGACGGTGTCAGAAACAAACCCATTTGCTCACTTGTACTTTGCCACAGGAGCAAAGTTACAGTTTGCAAACTACCAGAAAGTTGTGTGAGTATCCTTAACGAGTCCCTAAAAAAGCAGACTGTTTGTTTCTTCTATTCTTTTGCCCGTCTCTTTAGTGCCTGTCTGGCCTGGCCAGAATCAGACTGTTTCAATAACTCTCCTTGCTTTGGGTCAAGATGTGACACATGGTGCTGTCAATGAAACATATGACAACATTATTGAGGGTAATGATGCCTTTGCATATGCAAAAACCTTGGAAGCATGTCCTGGCGCTGCTTGCAAACGACAGGATTAAAGAACTGGATGGCTAGCGCACTGCCTGATCATTAACTCCTAAGCCCAAACACAAATCTCCAGTCAAGGAACCATGACCGCAGCAGAATTCTCATTACGTGAAATCGTTACCGAATCCAATAATTTCTCATCATCTTTCCAATGAAAGTGGGCCATCACTCGACATCCATTGCATTCACTGAACACTGTTGCAAGAGTTAGTGTTTGCAACTATTTATTGTCCTATTTATTGTGCCATTCCCAGAGCATGGTATTATTATGATCAAAGGCTGTAAACATTATCTGGAGTTGGATTTAGGAATGACTGAATCCATGTCAGTAAGCTCCATGTTTGTTAGTCTTTTGCTCACCGTAATGCATACTGCTATGACACAAGATGAGGTGAATGTGACTAACAGCATACAGCATCTCTAAGCTTTTTAAAGTGATCCTTTCAGCAGTCTGTTTGTTGTTGGAAATGTTGGTAAATGATGGTAAATGTTGGAAATACAGACAGAAATAAAAAAAAGCAGAAGTACAGAAAATGAACCCTAAAAACCCCCTAAAAATTAAACTAAAACCAAGGCTTTGCATATCTTGATCTTTCTATTGTCTAAAGCTTTACATACAGGTTACAAACAGCTACATTATTCTCAGAGGAGTCATTAAACTTGAAACAGTGTTTTGAAATATACAAAGAATTCTTCAAAGTGTAAGTGTGTGTGACTGTTTGTTTGGTAAGGGGGCTAAAGGCCACCAGTGTCTTTAAAAAAATCACTTCTTGATGAGTGTTTTGTTTACAAATCTCAAATCCAAGATATAACAGGGCACATGCAATTTAAGCCCAGGCAAGAATTTATTGACGTCATGCCCACTGAGAGGCTGTGTAATGTTCTCAATTAAAAAGTTCAAGACAAATATGGCTTTCAATTAAAGTCATGTTATCAGAAACCCAACTGCTGTATACTGTATGTAGGCCATGAAAACTACTATTTGACTCAAAAACTTATAAAACTAGGTCCTTTTGAAAGCATCTATAAAGATCAGTGTGTTTCATTGCCGCTGGAGGTCCTTGACTAAAGTACTCCTAATAGACACATCGAAGGAGTCTCTTTTACCTGTTACCTTTACTGTCCTTTTTTCACACTCTGTTTGGTATGATAACTAGTTAAGAGGACATTGATTCATTCTCTCTCTTTTTTTTTTAAGAAATTGCTCTATCGCCCTCAACCATGTCTTTTCAGGTTCATGGCGATCATGGTGCAGTAATCACTGTTGATTAATAAAGTTCAATAGATTAACGTCCCCAGGGGACTAATATGAAATTACAAAAATAGATATCAACATCAGCAAAAGGCCCTGGCAGAAATTACAAACAATGGAGATAAGGGCAAGAACACATAAGCTTAGTAATTGCATTTCAGGTAAATAGATCTATCATCCTTTGCTGATCAAACTACAAAATGTTTTTCCACAAGAATTACGTGAAAATCTCATGTGCACGATGAGATTGGTTGTCTGCACCACAACAGATCAGCAAGATAATGCAGAACTGAGGACCATATCCACTAATGTCTTTATAGAAAGGAAGGAAAAAATCCAGAGAATTTCAATCCGTAGCCCTGTTGCTTAGGTCAGCAAGCGCTATCGGTAAATAAAGGAGAAAAGAAACAATATAATTTGGTAAAACACAGACTGACTAGCAAACCTGGCAAGGAAGGACAGCACTGACTGTACTGTAGCAAAGCAAGGAAGATAAAAATAAAAGTGAGTTTCTGTGCCCTGGTATGCCAACATCCACTGCCAGTTTGCTGTTGTACTGAATGTTTCTTACCCAGAGCACCCTACACGGTTTGCACAAGATTGTCCTCCACAGAATTCCCATGGGAAACATGGGCCTTTGCATGTGCCTGGAGTCATTCTCTGAGAATGTTTTTATTCTTTGCTGGCTGCTGTAGTTGGGTGTCACGGCATTGCTCGGAAAATCTCTGAGAGTCTTCATATTACTATATGACAGTGTAATTTGCCACTGGAATTAACACAAATCACACTGTAATGAACTAGAAGAACAGTGAACCAATTCAGAATGAATGCTCACGGTCTACTGTGATAGTTTCAAAAGACAGGAATACATTTGATTTCAGCAATCTAATACACACTAATTTTCACGCCACGCAAGCTGCATATTAGCTGCCCCCTCCCCCCAGCATACACAACCATGACACACGGAGCAAACATGCCCCCCAAAATGCTTTGTAATGCACTGTCTCAGTGTGTCAGCCTCATATGGATACCTATGGGCTGCTAACCAGTGTGGAAAACGGCTAATTCGCTCATAACAGATACAATCTAAGCACAAATGGGGCAGCGATCCCAGGTGCAGGGAGCGCCGTAAACAAAATGTCAGGCTCAATGGCAAGGCAGTGGGAGAGGAAGCAGACTAGACAGCCGTGTTGCCGGGGCCAACGTCTCGTCTCTCCGCTGTTCCAGGCAGCAAACTAATGGGGGTCACGGAAGACGAGGCCGGTGACGCCCTCAGCAAGCACGTGGGGAGAATCAGGGGACTGGCATAATGACCCAATTGGCTCATCTGCCGGCGGAGAGGGAGGAAGTCATGGAATTAGAACAATTATAGCGTAGGTTCTCAATTACCGAATCTAATGTAGCTTGGACACAATTTTCTCAAACACCTTGTTTGGCTGGTGCACACTGACCCTCTGCTTGCCCGCTGATGAAACCTGACAGTCAATTTCTACAGCATATTTTTTTGGAAATCGTTGTTTTCTCCTCCGTTTGTTCTCTTATATGGGTTTAGGCAGCATTTTAATTGGGCTTTTCTCAACTGTCTCTTTCTCTCGTTTCGGGTAAACCGTCTAATAAGACACAGCAGCCTGCGTGGCGTTGACAAGCCACATCCCGTAGGAAGTTAATTGCCCAGATGCGGTTTAACGCACCAATACTCAGCTATTGAACATATGCTCAATCAGTCAAAGAACAAACATGGCGATTCACCAAATGTTTCTGCATTAATTGTCAGCGGTTCCTGGCCACCACATTTCCATTCCCAACAGTAATTCCCAAAGAGACTTCCTGGTACACTCTCAAGAGGTAAAAAATGTGACCACTTGAAAAGCTAACAAAAGACTTTAGAATAATTAAATAACTAAAATAGAGCTCAATTACTATAAGTGGTTCATGGGCTCACTAATGACAATGTGCAAAACTGAGGAGGACCACAATGGCACCTGAATCAGGCGCCAAAAAAGTAAAAGTTAACTGCCAAGAATTACTAAACCACAAGGCTGATTCCTGCCAATTAAGTCTTTTGAACACCGTCTGGAGAAAGGTTATCGAGACAACCTCTAGAGGTCACAATCTTTCTGTGATTGCTGAGGGCATCAGGCACTCACAATGCAGACACAGACGTGGAAGAATTACATAAAGCGTGAGCCGTCTAACACTGCGAATGAGGAGTGTGGACAGACATCAAAAAGCATGGCTAACTCTGGCTCCCCAAGCAGAGTCAACAACATCACAGTGGCAACGTTAGCCCAACGATTTCCGAGCAGATAAATTGCATTAATACTTGCCACACTTACAGTTTTGTCAGTTGGGAACTTTAAATGATTAAGAACCTTAATTTCAAAGACAAATGGGTGTCCTCGGCCAACGGATATGTGCATTTGAAAAGTTATGCGCCGCCGAGTGAAAAAGCAAATAAAATGATGGCCTTTGCATATGTTTGGTGACATCGCCTAATAGAAGAATTGATTAGGAACTTCAACATTTAAAGGAGTCATTGTGAAATAGACTAAATGCAAAGCAGCAGGAGAGTTAAAAAGAAAACACCACTTCTACAAGTTCTAATCCACAGAGTGCACCCCCTTCATGCACAAACACACACACACACACACACCCTTACGGGTCAATATTAAATTTCCGTTTTATAGTGTAATATGGAGCGAGGTGGATCTGAGAACAGTTAGAGGCAAATGCTGACACCTGGATTAAGGAAATTGAATTATTATAGCCAAGGGAAACAGGCAGAATCAATGACTGCAAAAGTGAAGCAATAAATGTGAGACAGGAGGGGGGTGTGTGTGTGTGTGGGGGGGGGGTTGACGTGGGACAGAAACTTGACGCGCAGAATTAGAGGGGAAAACAACATCCTACCGCTGGCAGTGTTTCTCTGACAAGGAGAAGCCGTCTCTCTGTTCCCATCCAGCCAAAGCCACTGACCTCAATAGCCACATTGACATTTCAGTCCAGTGACCCGTCATCTCCCATCAGCAGCCAACTTGAGTCAACTTCCTTGTTTCGCTCTACACTTCTCAGGTCTCCGGAGAGGAAGCTGATCAGCTGATCAGCTGCTGTACTCATCCTTCCATCCAGGGATGCAGCCAATCGTTATCACCCGTGGTCAGTTTTTGATCTCTCTCTCCTTCTAGACACCTGTCACTCTCAACTAAGCTAACTTAACTTAAAGAAAAAAAAAACTAGACAAACACAAAAACTTGAATGAACTCAAACAAGCTGATCCAGACCTCCTTACCTGGGGTGTTGAGGAGGCGTGAGGAGCGGCATGCGTAGGCCACGTGCTGCTCGCAGTGCTCAGCGCTGCCCGTGATGGCCGCCACCTGCTCCATGGAGGCGCTGTAGTTGAGCTGCAGCACCGTGCGCCTCTCCCGGCTGGAGCCCGTCACCGAGGTCTGGGGCGGTAGGTTGTTCATCACCGTCGTCCACACCTTGTCCTCTGATTGGGGCAGAGTTGAAAAGGACAGATGTCCAGAATCACCGGGATGCGGCTAGTCTCTGCTGATTCAGTTTTTTGACAATCACTATTATGTATTTATTCTTTTATTAGATTAGGCACATGCATTTTTTATGTACAGTAACCAATCCACACAACAGGAGTCTGCAGTGAATCTAAAGTGAGGTGACTGTGTCCAATATTAAGAGCAAATTAGTCTGTCTATAAACCCTGACTTTTAATATCCTATATGTAAACAGATCTAGGGTAATATTTGTTCCCATAATGTCAGGGCTGCTGAGGGTCCTGTGTGCAGCGCTCCTCTGCGGTGAGGTCCAACTGCAATTTGTAGCCAGACATCCACTGGATGCCCAGGCCATCTGGACACTCAGATTATCAGCATTAAGGGAGCCTCAGTCTGTTTGCTGAGAGGATCTAACCACACACTCCCACTCACACTGGAAGCAAGGGGTCTCTCTGCCAGAGGAGGACAATACTGTTCACACTCTCAGGACTGTAGGATATACACTTAAGCACACGCAGACAAACACACACACACACACACACACACTCTAAACTATATGCCATCTACTGCACACACACACACACACACATACACACACACACACACAAACAAAAACACACACTCAGAGGGTTTCCCATGTGCTGTAAAATAACCCTCCATTTTCCTTGACTTTGGGTTTGAGTGTGTGTGTGTCCGTGTGTGTGTGTTTACTCCACAGGGGTTATTTATATACTGTGCAACA
>JAGFZM010000034.1:1168456-1198979 GCA_017657215.1 Limnothrissa miodon | reverse complement strand
CTCTGCAGAGCGCATTAATGTTTGATTCGCCAAGAGCAGATAAAGCCGACACATCAGCCTCCACCTACTTCGCATCCAAGACCACCAGCGCCCCAAACTTTGGTCCGCTTTCTGAAGTGTCAGGCTTTTGCTTAATCAAACACAGCTCAGATGCAATTACCTGTCATGTTGCAGATCACCTTGAACGGTCCGAGTGATCCACTTCCATCCGGATCGATCCAGTAAGTATCCGATGTTTTGCCAAGGTGCTTGTACGCCTCACAAGACTGCTCGTAGATGGCTGCAGGAGTAAAAGAAATACTGCCATGTCAGTTCCCAAATGCAGATTGGAGACACCTGTAAGATGCATCCTGACCTGCCAGGATGCTCAAAACCTCACTTCTGATCTGTTGCAGAGATGCTTTTCCTGTCACAAAAGCCTGTTCAACTTTCTACTCTCACCAAGAAAGCCCCTGCATTTGTCAGGGCATGATGAGATATAAACACAGACTTACTTTGGATGTTTCAAAGAGAGTCAAATTTCACCTTTTCTCCTTTTTATGCTTTTTCACTGAATTCTTCTATGCGTTTGCTGCAATCTTTTTGCACACTGAGTCATATTAAACCTTTGATTCCAAAAAAAGGGAGTATTATGTCTAGCCTACTTTTTAGTGTTAATAACATTAATGCACTTATATAGTCTTGCTAAAGCAAAGAGGAGTGAAGGAGGATCTTGAAAGTTAGGTCAGGTGTTATTATGTACTAGAGTCAAATGAAAGGAACTGGCCTAAGGAAAGGACTAATCCGTTAGCTGTAATGGAAAGCATGCTGAGTGCTGTGCTGACTGACAAAAATAATTAAATATACTCAGATCTTTGTTTCAAAGCCCCAAAAGGTAAGGAATCTTAATTTGACTGGTTTCAAATGTGTAGACCTATTTATCAGAAGTGAAAAATGAGTGCTAAAAAAGAATAATTAGCAAAAGATGGGCAGTACAGTTTATAATTAACAACGGCTGCTCAGCTCAACAGTACACATGTCACATAGCAGCATTTCCACAACGGAATCCCATGAGCAACAAGGCAATGTTCTTGCCTTGACAGACTCCTGACTGCCAAAACACTAGCCTAGCAATTTCATGAAGACGGTAGCACACAGCTCTGCTGGAGTTATTCTGGATGTGTGAAGGCATGAAGAACATGATGCCTGATGCAAGTTCCTCAGAAAAGTGTAGTTTTTCGCTTTAATTTATTTGTCTCCTGTGACTGTAAGCAGGATAGAATATAATTAATTTTTAGTCATCAAATGATCTTATCATTAGTACTTCAATTTGCTAGTACTGTATGTGTCAGTTTGCGTCATTATTGGTCATTTTAATTCCTGCTTTATTGGGCATTCATTCTAAGGCATTTAATTAGTTAACTTTTTAGATCTATGGTGATGCTCATCTCGCCTGGGATCTTTGTTTTTTTTTTTTTTTTTTATTTCTTTCAGGGTCATCGAAAACATTCATCTTATAGCAACACGGAAGGCAAGGACGCGTACAGTATTCAGATGAGTCAGATATACATGTACTTTAACCATCTATTTTAAGAAGCTCTTAAAAAGTTTACAGCTCTTCCTGGATGGATTCAAGAATTAATGCATTTACCAATGGTGCTCTTACACTGAATATTTGCAGTGTCGAGTGTAATTTTTTATGTGAATCTAATATTACATATGGAAAACAACAACAAGAACGTGTACAAGATCGTGTACAGTATATTATAGTGTTACACTAAAGCTGTATGTATGAGAAAATGACTGAGAAATGGCCAACTGTAGTTTTGCTTAACAAAGCAGTTTCACACACTACAACTACACACTACCACACACTACGTTGTTCCACTGATAATGGGGAAAAACAACAACAGGCTTAGACTGTTTGCTAACTCATTCCTAGACATCACTCAATGTCATTTAGTACATTATAATAAAACCACTAGTGATGCTTTGAATCTTGATCACAGCATCTAATCAAATTAACAACTCTTTAGTTATATAAAGTACAGTTGTTAATTTGATTGAATTCTGTGATGAAAATCATTGACTAGTAGACTAATCATCACTAGTGTGTGGCTGTAAAATAATGTAGGTAACACTTAACTTGACGGGTGCGTTCATAACACATTCATAACATTCATAACAGCTGTCATGAACTGCACATGAAGCATTCATAACTGTTTCATGAGACATTCATACCAAACCTTTCATGAATGTGGAAGACTGAACAACGGCAACTTATCAAAATAAAAGTCCAACAATCCCAAAGCAGTATTGCCGTTTTTGTTTCAAACGTCTTACCTGGTCACATCACACGAGTCATTGCGCTAGTTCAGTGCCAAAAAGATAGAACATGGTAAAACAAATAATCTTTGTTCCTTAATAATATTATTATTATTATTATTATTATTATAGTTTTTTGTAATATAACCTTTACAGATGATGTCTAATCTTTTGCTACTGGGAATGTTCAACCGTTCCAGGTTACACAAATGTGGGTCAACTGAATATGCTAGTTTATCTCACAGTGAAAATTCAGTTATTATGAATACTTCACCACCTGTATAGTAAAGTGACAATTGATGTAGACTTCATAAGATATTCACGACATATTTATCTATGGAGAGAGAGGAAAAAAAAATACTTAAAAAATTACTTTACTTACTAACTTTAATTACTTACTTAACCATGTTCTGTCTTTTTGGCACTGGGTTAGCACATTGACTCGTGTGATGTGACCAGGTAAGAGGTTTAGAACAAAAATGGCAATGCTGCTTTGCGATTGTTGGACTTTTATTTTGACCAGTTGTCATTGTTCAGTCTTCCACATTCATGAAAGGTTTTCTATGAATGTCTAATGAAACAGTTATGAATGCTTCATGTGCAGTTTATGACAGCTGCTATGAACGTTATGAACGCACCCGTCAAGTAAAGTGTTACCATAATGGTATTATATGATGTTGAGTGATGTTATATATATATATATATATATATATATATATATATATATAAGTAGAACTGTTGATACATGCTCAAGTTTACTTTAAACCTGACCCCTGTCCATTTCACACACACACACAAACACACACACAATCATGAACACACACACACACACACACACACACACACACAAACACACACGCACTTACAAGTGTGGCAGGTGGCTCCAACGTATCCTGTTCCGTCACATGTGCAGCTGAAGCCATCCCAGGTCTGTCTACACCTGCCGCCGTGCTCACAGTGGTTGGGCATACACCTAGCAAGGCAAGACCAAACACAATCCATGACATCCTACTCGAATACAGCAGTGCTGCTTCAAACATGTCATATGATTGCCTTCTGCTCAGACATTCAGCACCCAGAATAGGTTAACCTAGAAATCTATACATACCCTAGTGCTGGCAAATGATTGCGCAACGCAGGTACATCTAGAAACTAACAATATGGACCTGGCTTACTTAGGCTACTATGGCATGCAGAGGCAGTTGGAAAGACAATCACTGATTAATTTGAAATGTACTCAGACTACCGGTCATTGGCAGAAACAACATTATGAATTTATTTATTTATTTTTTTTATTTATTGAATTTATTTATTTTTTACTTATTATTAGTCTGGGATGGATCGTCAGGCTGAATATGTTCCCAAATGTTGCAGGGCTGTTCCTCATGTTACAGTGTTTTCCACCAAGTTATGAGGCTATGGAAGGGTGTGAGGGGTAGAGAGCTTTTAGAATGTTATCCCATGCTTGAATAATGATGACTTCATGTGGATAATTTCCATGTAAGTAGACCTGCACCCTCATCAGAGCATGTGAGTGGAGATGAGCAGGTGGAGTTTTAGGATGAAGTTTAAAGGCCGCAGCGGTGGTGATGTCGCGCTTCAGTGTCACACCAATATTGCAATATAACACACAAATTTGGGGCATGCACAAATCCATCGATAATTCATCTGTGCCTCCTAAGATTTGCAAGAGTTGTGTGATATCATGCAAGTGGGAATTAAGTTATTTATGGATCACCTCATAGGTGAAAAGTTAAAAGCTGAACCTCACAACTCACGAGTGTTACATTGCTTTTATACAACTTAAGGAGAGGGCCAAAGTTACTGTAGCAATATCTTTCACAAAGGTGACCGGAAAAGTCACTGATAGTTTATGATTGTCCGAATACTATTTCTATCATTCTTGCCTATAGTAAAACTGGTAAAACTGTTACAGTGAGTAAAGGCTGAAAGATGAGCGTACAATGTCAATCTCACTGCTCATATCCTCTGATCATTACTGATAAAATAACTGAAAAGAAGAAGAAAAGACTTTGGTATATAAAATATTTTGATCCATAACTAGACTAGGGTTGGGCAAATTAGCTTATGGTGGTCCACCATATCTTGCCAGCATTCAGAGAAGTCTGTGCTAGATGTAATTAATATTATCTCATCATTCTCATCTCATCATAGTACAATAAAAAAATATGAATTCTGAAATGTAATCATGGAGCTTCAATTATGCAACAGAATTGCTTGAATCATGGAGAAATCCCATCCTAATACATAGAAGCGTAATAATGAGGACATGTCTACCTTTTCATAAATTCACAAAATTACAGGGAAGTTTGGCAGAAAACATAACGTTCAAAAGCTGTCAAACCAGGAGCTTTGCAGGGGAACTTGCTCAACTCATACTAAGTGTATGTACCAGTAAATATTTAAAAATAGCTGCTCTTCAGGTTGGTTCTCCATTTATTTTCTGAAGGGAACTTTGTCAAATGTTGACAGCCTTTGTGTCTTCAAGCAGTGACAGTGACACTGAATAAATAGATACAAAATGTAATAGAGCACAAAAAGTGCTCTATTTTTATGATGAAATAAACCCCCCTCTTATCTCTGCTTCAATTTGTAACCATCAACACCAATCTGAGAATACCACGAAAGACGAGTGTTCACAAAGAGATTGAATTCTCACAAAGAGATTGATGCTCTCCAACTACAAAGTGTGAAAGGGAGAAAAAGCGGAAGGGTGTGTAATTCCCATAAAGAGAGTACACAATGGGGATTAGCAGGATTTATGCCACACAGATTTCTCCTGTATAACCTTTATCTGAGCCTTCAGTGAATTCTTCATTAAAACTTGCAAGTTAATGCAAGTAATGACTTCACTACCCCCCCCTCCCTCAATGGTATTTGGCAACATTCTACTTCAAAGGTGTGCTAAATTAGCAGAGGGATCAAAAGCAGATGTTGGAGGAGAGGATGGAAGAGGAAAATAACGCTTGCAGGACCACCATTTCATTATTTCACATTTCATTTCAAAACAATTACCACACCTTCCTAAAACCAGTGCTTCTCCCCCATGGGGAAAATAGTTGTTAGGGACATTGTCCCAGTAGAATATTAACAGGGAGAATTTACTAAGGATGTACTCACAATAGGAAATCCATACCATGCCCGAGTTCACTTGACTGGTTCATTTGACCAGTGTGATCGCTACATTCCATACTGGGGTACTGGGAGAGGCATGTAGTGTGATCGCAAGCGTACCCAAGCACGGAGATTCACTTATGAAGGAATAAACACTCACGTTCCATTTCATCCCCGTGAATATTTGGAGTGACCGGTTGTTATAGTAACAACAACATGCTAAATGTAAAGATGCCAGAACACAGCAACTCAACTGTGTAACTCAGCAACTCAACCGTGTAACTCCAGCCAAGTACAGTTCGATATGTGCAGAGTGAGTGTGGATCAGAAACAACCGTGCTCCAGTACGGTACAGGTAAACTGTACCTAGTGTGAGTACACCCTAAGAAGGAGTGTGTGGATTGGCACACTCAATGCCATCTGATGTGGCGGCCAGGGCAGACTGTTTTGCTTTGGATGCTTTTGGCTAATTGTGCTTCAGAGCTTATTGTGCACCCGAGTCTGCGGCGGTTTGGCAATCCATTTACACTGATTGATTTCCAACGCATGTAAATCTCTATCATCTGCTTTGGGTCCTGTGGTGCAGCTCAGAGTGCTACAGCTGCGTGGGAGCCTCCGAATGACGTGCAAACACAGCAAGCTGAGGTGGTGATCATGGCTGTTGTCCTTGCTTCAGGACAAAATGAGTCACTGTGTAATTTTTTTTTTTCATATTTTCTGATCCACCCTGCTATTTATCCTCTTAACGCCCTGAGGAAGAGTGGTAGATTCTCATCAGCCAACTTTCACCTACAGTACAAAAAAAAAAGAAAATAAGAAAAAAAAAAACTTAGTTAGAACTAAGGAGTTAGAACTAAGGCAAACAAAAGGGTTTGTCTTAAGACCGCTCGACTGGACTAGAAGAAACTCTTCTTCTTGACACTTGCTCGGTGTTCTCAAGACCAACAGACTGTGAGTGAGCCCACACTGGAGCAGACTAAAGAGCCTCTGAGTTGCTGAAGCTCGACTGACAGGCCGAGGCTGAGCTGTGCGGCCCGTCTCGACCAAGCAACGGCAGGAAATGCTAAAATTAGCCTTGCATTCATATGGAGAAGTGGAGAGGCCAAGAGGGTGGTACGCGCCTCTGCATTCAGAGTCGAGCGCGGTGGCAGTCTCAGAAAGACGAAGGAGGTGGCGAAGGAAATGTGTGATTGAAAGCAGGTGCCCGGAGACCAAGGCCTTGTCTGGTCTCCCTGTTTACACTCCGGGGCCTGGCTTTTGGTAATAGAAAGGGACAGTTATATAATGCATCTATTACGGAAGATCAAAAAAAGAAAAAAAAAGAAATAAAGAAAGAAAAGAAAAAAAGATTGAAAGAAAAACAGGGCTATGATGGCTCGGAAAACTTGCAGCCAATTAGCTTGCGCATGGCATGACACCCCCATAACCCACGTCTCATGCGAGATGGTCGACTGAAATCTTTCACACTGCCTGGGCATTTTGTCACGTCTCGCATCATGGTTATTCAGGGATGCGGCGGATTAGAAGACATCAGGCTGTCTCTAATGCATGTTAAAAACACTTGAGAGTGACGAGCCGGAAAGTAACGGCTCTTCTAGCAGGAGAAAAAGAGGGCAGCCTGCGACAGGTCATGAGCTGCATAACAAGAGCTAAGCATTAGTGAGACCCTGAAGCGTATATGGGGTCATGCAGGGACATAATACAGAGCTCAGCTAAGCCCAAACCCAGGTTGGGTTAGCTGAAGCAGGTGCAGTTTTTTCTGGACATATTGTGTTGCACGCCCGAGACACAGCCAATGAGCGCGCTGGATTACAACATCAACATGATGAATGCTAACAGAAAATCGATCAAACGGTGACTGAGTATTCTTGTTCAGACCCTCAGTAATGAGGGCCTCGGAAACTGTTACTGCAGTAGGAACACAAGCAGAGACATTCTAGAATCTTTGCTTCATCTTAATTACTACAGTGAAACCATTATGAATTACAGACAGAATAACTGCACCTTCAGACCAATTCAACACAAATGCACTCCGTTTTATGATGGTAGCAGGACAGAACAATCTCCCACTTAGACCATGCTTAAGAAGAAAAGAAGAGGTTAAGTATTTAATTTTCATGGACCAGCAGGAAATATAAAATGATGTGTACCAAAAAATCACACACTGAATATTCTATGACTAACTAACACAAATGAATATTGCCACAATGAATCAAAAACACTTTATAGGGAACACTTCAGAGCGGGGGAGGGGGATGTCATCTGGTGGTATGTGATCAGACGTCTCATGTTGGCCTATCGTTTGACAGCACCTACACAAACAAGCGAAATTATCAGAGACTATTAGGATATTTTCAGTCTCAGATCGATGTTTCTATCTAGGGATCAGCCATTACCCGCCTCAAATCTCATCACAATTCATTAAGCAACCTGACAGAAATAAAGAAAAACAAATCGTCTGAGCTGAACTACCCTGCAGATGTACCTTGATGATCGCAAATTACAACAATATAATTATACTATCAAGTAATGGTGGATTTAATTGAACTGGGAGGGGGAGGTCAGGTAGATATTGAATTACTTAAAGAGATTATCTGATTAGTCATTATTAAAAGCCAGCTGTTGCACAACTCTTGCTTTGCTTTGACCTAGAAGCATCGAATTTATTCTCATTTTTGCTTTAAAGATTTATGTTGGCAATGTCTCTGAAATATATGAGTAGGAAACAACTATAGGCATTATTACAATAAACACCATCCATCAGATATTTCCTTTCTCTCTGGGACAACATAATTACATTTAAATAAAGGTAGGTTTAGAGTAAATCCAATTTTCTATATGGAATCAATGTTCTTTTGGAATCAGTGGAAACAATGGCCTTTTGTAATGATCTGTAATTCATCTAACACCAAATTAAAGAAAAAAAAACATTGTGTGGCACATCGTGTGGCACACAGGTTTTAGATCTATCTTAGAGAATATATTCCTCCAATGGTAAGTATAACAATGTGAATACATTAAAGAAGAAACTGACGCATCCCTATTTTAAACGAAGAGCCTTGTATTGCGTCAAGACAATGCCATGATACTACATGTAGTAATTGTCATATGGGAAGTGAAATGTAAATATAAAGACAAACTCTTTTACATATTATGCACACTGACATACACTATATTGGCAAACGTTTCATGTAGGCATGAGAATATGGAATGAGGGAACAGAACGCAGGGGACTGGAGGGGAGACAAATGCAACAATCAGAATTTTTAATGGACCCTCAGAACACAGGCCCGGATTTCAGAACTGGAATGTGTCAAAATGCAGGATATCTGAAGTATACAGCACAGGGTGTGCTGTGAAATTTCATAAAAACACACAGAGACTTTAATGTTGAATCCTTCTGTGAGTTCTCATGATAGCAACTGTCTAAAATACTTTTCAAGCATATACATCATGAGCAGTATTTCATTATTTATTTATATTTATACAACTATTATTATGCATGAGTTTATTAACTTATTGACATATGTCCTCCTTCTTAGTCTTCATTAAATAGCCATTTTAGTATTACCTACTCCATAGCAAAGACTAGTTTTACAATGTCAGTTTAACTGGAATCTTTTTGAATGTTAGCATTAAGCTTCATTTCCTCTGAGTCAACCATTGCACCTTAAATATTCAGAAGTTTTAAGACAAGAAGTTTTGACATTCACAAGTTTTGACAGTTTTGTACTGTTACTTTTTGTCATTGTCAAACCAAGATGGGTTTCTCAGAAAATGACGGGGTTTATCATTCATTTTCTGTTTGATCAGAAGTGTGAATGCAAAGCACTTAAGGCACAACGACTGTTTTTCCTTTCCTCTTGCTTGTTGTAGCTTGTTTGCATTCAATTCTACTGAATTTGTCTGCATAGGAACGCAATCATTTGCCATGTAAACAGCACATCATTGCACACAAGCATACACAAGCACACCAAAACACAACCTGAGCATGGATAATCGATCTGCAGATAACGGCAAAGCGCATGTTTCGTTCTCTAATTATAAATTGAATATATGCAGCCGTTATATTGCCAATTACAATGAGTTGGGGTGCTATGTATGCCAAATGGATTTTACTAGGGAGGAGGACGGAGAGAGCAAGAGAGAGAGAGAGAAAGAAAGAGATAGAGAGAGAGAGAAAGAGAGAGAGAGAGAGAGAGAGAGAGAGAGATGGGCAAGGAAAAGGAAAAGGAGAGAGATGGAGAAAGGCAAGGTATGAAAGAAAAAAAAGGAGAGAGAGAAACAGATTTGGCAAGGAAAATGAGAGAGCCAGAGACGGACAAAGAAAGTAAGAGAGAAGGTGGAGAGAGAGAGAGAGAGAGAGAGAGAAGAGACAAAGAGGCCTCAGGGAGGCCAAACAGGATGTGTCGCCCAGCCTCTTTGGCACCAGCCTCGCTGGCATTGCCCCCACCAGGTGCTGCCCATCTCCCCACCTGGTCTCTCTTGCATGTGTGTTCTTATGTAGGAGGGAAGAGGAGATGCTGCATTATTCGCTTTCCTCCATGAATGAAACCTGCTATTCTGCACTGTGATAATGCAAGCTCTTTTGTAAGCATACATTAGACTCTGAGGAGGCACGGCTCTCTAATCAAAGCTAATGTAATGTATTAGCGCTACACAAAAGCGCAAATGTGTGTTGGCAGAAAAACAACAACAACAACAACAACAACAACAAAAGAATAAAAACACATTTCAGATGTAGACACAACAAAAACTGTGTTTTGAATGAAAGTATGCCAAACGGAACTCTTACCTGTCAATAATTGCACACATGTCCAGACTGACATTCTCGAATGCCCCCATCCTGCCCTGCTCCACGGCGTGCAAGTCAGCCAGCTGGTCGTCCACGTGAATCAGCTGTATGCAGCCCTGGAAGGCGCGCTGTGTCGGGGACACGCTGGTCTGTTGGAAGTAGCCTGTGAGATAATGACAGAGGAAACATCCCTCAGAAAACAAGTCCGAAAGGCCAGCGCTGCACCCGGTGCACTACAACAATCCATAGCCCCTATTGTGTGCCTTCTGCATTGATCTGCAGGCCCACATCATAGAACTGAGAAAGATTACTTCAAGATAATGATCTGGCTGTCTCGGAATGGCCGCAATTTATGTCGATATTTACTGGGGCGCTTGTAGATCAAGAGACCCTTCCAACATACGGCACATGTAGTCAGCATGCCTTACGTGACCGTGAGTTTCAGGACCTGAGCAAGACAATGGGAGGAGGTGGGCAGAGGAATATAGTGTTCCAGAGAAGAACATCTCTGCATGGTTCATTAGGGATATTTACCCATGTGGCTGAGTTTCACTGCAAACTGTGCTCTATGTGCCAAACAGGATATGAGAAATCTAAGCCTGGGAGAGATGGTAAATCCACAGGGCTCAACACGCTTACACCAGGGCAAACAAAACATCCGTATGTGCAGCTTGCCGTGAGGCCTTCAACCAAACCCTGTGAGATACAACCACAACCCTCCTGGCATTAATAAGCTGACGAGTGCATCTGGAAAAATTTGGGCAGATTTATTTGGGCTTTTTACGGAGTCTGTAAGAGGGAGGAAGATCTGAAAAAAAAAAAACAGTCAAGGGAAAGGGGAAGAAAAAAAGTTCCTTAAGTTTGCTGGACCATCTGTCTCATCCGCTCTACACCTGTCCATGTGTCTGTCTGCAAGAACTGCCACCAGCAAAGGAGGAGAGGAAGAAATTGTGGAAATAGACAGAGAGAGAGAGAATGTGAGACAGAAAGAGAGAGAGAGAGAGAGAGAGAGAGAGAGAGAGAGAGAATGTGAGACAGAAAGAGAGAGAGAGAGAGAGAGAGCTGGAGGGAGAGCAAGAGAAAGAGAAAAAGGAAACAGGAGTTGGACAGGCAGAGAGAGAATGAGAGCAAAAGACTCAGAAAACCGAAAAGGGGACGAAAGAAAAACAAGGTAAAAAAAAAGGGAAGGAGAATAGAGATCAGGGCACGGTTGGACAGAACACTGACAGAAAACATGTCCGCCCCTAAAATAAGCCAGCATCTGTTGGAGGGGGAAACACACAGGACAGACCTGAGCAAGGAGCTGAACGGCTGCCAGCCTGGGCACCAGTGCACCTGGGAGGCCTCCAAAGCCAACGGGTGATCAATAAGACGAGGAGACGGACGACAGATTTTTGTTAGCGGCTTCCGGGTGCAACTCCTGGGCAAGTGGTTTTGCCGCTATCCGTCTTCTTAATTAATTGAGGTATGCAACTTTTCTGACACCAGGACATGCGATGCCGTGACAGATGGAGACCACCCCAGGAAAAGTCTGTCATGATGGCCAACTTTCTTCTCCAAGTTGTTTTTTTTCCCTTCTTTTCCTTTTGTACAAGGAGGAGGCCACAGATGATTCAACCGGGAGTGGTGTACAACTGCTGTTAGATTAATGAATACCTGTGTGGCCAATGCAATATTCATGAACCGAAGATAGAATCTGTCAAATTCTTTTGGGAGACCTGGCTTGTAAAACTTTTACAACCATCAATAAATAGGCCCCTCGACGGTTGCTGGTTTTGTTGGTGGTGATTGTTAAGTTGCATTGAGAATCACATCTATATAAATTTACACAGCTTTCTGAAGCCTGACTGATGAAATATTTTACCATTTTCAAACCAGAAAATGACGGGGTTTATCATTCATTTTCTGTTAGATCAGAAGTGTGAATGCAAAGCACTTAAGGCACAGCGACTGTTTTTCCTTTCCTCTTGCTTGTTGTAGCTTTTGCTTTTCTTCAGAAAAGCAGTGCATCACTGTCTCTCATCAATCATCCATTAATTTTGCCCAAAATCCATCAAAGAAGAATAAACAAAACCGCACTCCGAGAAATAGATTTTCTGGTGGGAGCGGGGGGTGGGAAGGGTTTGGAAGCCTGTGACTAAGCTGCAAAGCACTGACCTGATGAGACGCACTCTCTCTTTCTCTCCCTTCCAGAAACACACACGCACACACACACACAAACAGACACACACAGGCAATTGTACACCCCCATCCACTTCCCCACCCTCACCCCAGCAATCCTCCCATCTCTGATTTCCTCCATTGTAGTGCACCCACTGGATATGAAACATTGTTCAGAGGCGGCCGCTAATGTGCTGCAAGTGGGGGCCTGGGGGGGAGAGAAAGCATTAGGGAGATCCGGGGGAATCTAAACTACGGGGGAAGGACAAAGCGTGGCTAATGAAGATACTTGTAGCGGACGGGAAGGAGGGTGGAGTGGGGGTTAGGGGCCTGGAGAGGAGGAGAGAGAAGGCGCGAGGGGCTGAGGGGGATTCACAGTACCGCAGAAGCAATAGTCTGCTCCACACCACAGAAGGTTATTAGGGCCGCACCTTAGGGGAGGGAAGAGAGTTAAGACAGATCAAGCTCAGAGTAAACAGCTCTACGATTAACACACTCACAGACACAGAATACACCCAGACACTGACACGCACACACACAAAGCAAAGCTGCTGTTTTTCTGGGGGTGCACACTGTTTATGAACTGTCTGTTAAACATAAAATACTTATACAAAAATATGTGCAGTCTTGCCATGTGAGACGTCAAGTAGATTTTGCTGTTTTTCTGTCAGTGTCATAATGGCCAATTTATCCAATCTATCAGACCGACATAGAACAACATTTGTCAATTACATTTACATTTACATTTATGCATTTAGCAGACGCTTTTATCCAAAGCGAGTTTTACAAGAATTACAAGTAATGACAAATCATCACCTCCATAATTCTCTATTCACTCTAAGCAATGCTGTCCATTTTTAAATACAGATAAATACAATACTTAAAGCCTCTATGTGTAGGATTTATCTTCTATTTATCTTCGTCTTTTATTAAAAATATATTTTTTATTTTAAAAATATAATGTAAAACAATGGTAATTACCTCCATGAATAAATTGTAGTGTTCCGGTAAACTTGGTAATTTCCATTTATATATAGATATGGCTGGGGACCAAAGAAGAATATCCATTTTGCGCCGCCATTTTCAAAAGTACGGGGAGAGCAGTATCGTATATTCAGCTCCGCCTTTCGCGTTTCCGCTCAGAGACTGAGTAGCAGAAACTGAGATAAGAGCGAGCGAGCGAGTGAGCGTTCGGCCTCCGTAGCAAGAAATTAGGATTGTGGGAGGGGGAGGGCTAATACATTTTATTCAAACGTATGCAGTATACCACTTCGCCGATAGATGGGGAATTCTGATACGATCCTACACATAGAGGCTTTAAATACAAATTTAAAAAGTACACAGATAAGTACACAGATAAGTACACAGATAAGTAAGCTTTTTTTTCCTAAACAAAATAAGTGCCAATAGTGTTGTTTTTGTTTCCCGAGCTACTGTTATTTTCTATTTGCCAGACATATGACCTTGGGAGGAAGCAAACTAGGCTATGTTGGGTATAGGACACATATCAGTCACTCTGACAAGTCTGACCTACACAGCGAGTGGAACAACAATGCCAGGAGTTGTGTGAAAGACTGCAAGGGGTGACCATAGATAATATGTGTGCTCCTGTAATGGACACACAAACACACTCACACACACACACAAGCACACACACACACACACACAAACAAACACACACACACACACACACACACACACACACACAGAAGCACAAATAAACACCCCCACACACAGCATATCCTGCACAAAATTTCATATTTACAGGTGCACACAAACACAGACGCACCGCAGAATGACTGACAGGCACCTTATCTTTAACAAACAGACACCCACTACACAACCTTCTCCATCTTAATAGAACAGCCACGGCCATCATACATAAACATCATGCATTGGCTTACCTTCCAATCAACATAGGAAAACATGACTGTACTTCATGATAAATTGCAGAGGGGGAGGAAGGTAAATCTAAGGTGTTCCATCGCACTGATATTTTATTACCAAGATGTTGTTTTAGGGTTTCGTGAGAACTATATTCTGAAATATCTAACTTGGGTTTGACTTTACTTTAGTGTAGTACACAACCCATTTTGCCTTTTAATATTAGACACAATTACACAAGGACAACATGTTCAACTATGTTTTACAAGCTCTTGGTCAAATTAGCACCCATGTGTATAATATAATTATGTTCACCTTTTAGCTCTTTTTAAGATTCCCATTTTGTTTGGTTACACACACTGCGGTTTCAGCTAAACCCTTCAACATGATAAACACTTGTTGAAAACGTTGCTTAATTTGGCGTTAATGGCATTGCAAGCGAAATTGCCTCAAGTTAAATTGCTTTTCTTGCTTCCCCCCAGTGTTTATATATAGCATCTAAATTGCAGTGTGGCACACTAAGATTGCATCAAGGATGCACTGAGTTCCACTCTGCACCGAACGAGAGTGGTGGCAGCATGGGGATGCCCTTATATGAGCGCGTGGAAAGGCAGCTGGACAGAAGCTAGTGAGCAGATGTAATGGAGAGAGTGAAAAAAAACCCTCGACATTGGCTGTCACCCACAGACCAGTCTACTCCGGTGATTTCTGCTGGTGACCTTCCCGTCAGGAACACATGATTGGGCACGTTCTTCGATTGGCTGATTAGGCCTCTCATTAAATCAAATGTGCTTTGGCCCATGTCAGCATCCATCTCCCTGCGTCGCTAACCCCATCCCCGAAATCACACAAGCGCTTGTTAACGCTACATGGAGCACACCACACTGGAGGTATGGGCGCATATGGGCTGCAGCCGCTCAATTTCCAGCTCTTAATGAATAAATGGTGTTCAGACGTGGCGCCCCTATGCTGCAGCGAGGCCTTGACTCCATTATTGGCACTAAAGTTACTGGTGAGTGTGTGTGTGTGTGTGTGTGTGTGTTTGTGAGTGTGTGTGTGTGTATTGTGTGTTGTGTGTGGGTATTTCAGCAGCAGCTCATTAGCCATCAGGAAGTTAAGCACAACTCATTATGAGTTATGTTCTTACACCGGAAGAACAGTGATATCAAGGACGTGGACAAAAATACAAAAAAAAAAAAAAACATGGGAAAAAATCTAAGGTACTGTACAGTCAAGGTGCCCTAGAGCTCTCCTCTCTGCAAAGAGAGAAAAAAATCAGTGGTAAACTAATTAGACAGCCTAGACATATCTCCTCCTTTGCAGCAAATAATAGGGCCCAATGAAGAAGCATTGATTGACAATTATGGTATTTCTCCTGAGCACATCCATCATTTGCGCAGTTTGAATGAAGCAATCCACAAAGCAGGTAAGACCGTCAATAGTGTATGTGTTTGTGTGTGTGTGTGTGTGTGTGTGTGTGTGTGTGTGTGAAAGAGAGAACGAATAAGAAAGAGAGAGAGAAAGAGAGAAGAGACAGAGAGAAGAAAACGAGTGTTTGAGAGGGTGAAAGATATTTTTTTATCTAATTTCTCATCTCATCTCAAGTTGTCACGTGTCCTGTCAGGGCTTCACTCGCAGACACCCAGACTGCCACGTCGCAGAACTCTTTTCTCATTTGCTCCTTTCGGCGATAAGTGAGGCAGATAAAGCCATCAGCCTCCCAAACAATGCACAGGAAGCCCATTATATAGTCAGTGCTGTGTAGATGAGAATGAGAGTGGCATAACTTGCACTTAGCATACAGTATTCTGAGATGCTATGAAGACGCCACCATTATCGTGATCAAGACACTGACTAAAGAGACAGACATGGGCATGGGCAGAAGCCATGACATCATGAGGATTCAGCTTGCAAAGCCAGCAGATATCATTCAAGGGGATACAGAAATAGTGTCCAAACCTTGTGTTCATCTAGGTTGCCTAGTAACAAGGCCAAACGACCTACTGCTAAATATCTTAATATTTTTGCAAAATTTTGCAAATGAATACCCTTCATTAACCCCCCTGTCTGATCTAGGTCTTCATTCAGTTCTGTAAGTGTAACTATAGTGGTGTGAGAAACAGGAACGAGCTGTACACTGTGCCCTACAGCGGAGATTAAAGATGAAATTCAAACAGAATCAAGGATGCAATGATAAATATCTGTTCTGACATTTGCTCAACAAGTTGAAAGCTTCATGAAATTTCCTTTGAAATGTCCCCTCAATACCAGCCAAAAGAAATAAAAAAATCTATATTAATTAGTCTTAAAACATATGTAATGTTATTTCAGAATATAGTATATAATATATTTTGACTATATTTTATCTGGAAAAAAAATCCCATCTTTAACCTTTACTTCGAGTTCTATCTTTCTTTGTTTCTCTGCTTGAAGCCAAACTTAAGTTTTAGAATAAACTCTCTTCATCTTCCTCGGTCTTCTTAGAGACAGGGGAAGGGACGTAGGAGGATCAGAGAGCGATGGGGATTCTCCTGACACTTCATGCCTTGCTGGCTGCCTGCTTTTCATGTAATGTCTTCAAGAAGTGCAAATTCAAGCAGAGAGGCGTCTCCTCTGCAGATTATCAGAAGATAACGCTACTCAGATAGCAGACGATGTCAGCCCTCATCCGGCCTTTCTGCGCTCATCCATGTATATGAGGTGTGAGGGGGATTAGGATTTTTAACCCACTGTGACTTCTTACCTCCAAAGTGGTACGAGCCTCCGGTGGTGATCTGGATTGGGGTGTTGGTCCGCACCGCCGAGGATTCGTCTCCGTCAATGGTCAGCATGACAGAGTTCTCCTTGGCCAAGAATCGGACGTCGTGCCACTCCCCATCACTGAGTGCAGAACCTATAGGGTCAATCACACATGTCTGAGTGTTACTCCTTATTCCTCGGACAAATGAGGACAGATGCAGATGCAAGTGGCTGTGTTTAGAACTTGCCAAGTGTTGCTGGTAGGTGAAACAAGATAATTTGGCACCACATACAGTAAACAGGGTAATGAATCAGAAGCTACAACTGAATGGGGTCATAAAATGTTTCAGGTTCATTTAACCCCTTTCAGCTAATGTAAGGTCTCTGTTATACAACATTTTCTTGTTCTACCGACAGCACTCTGTAAACTACCACAATAGCCAAGACCTTTTTTTTCAATCGAAATCTTTGTTGCCTTTCTCTTTTAGTCCAGGACTAGTCCAGTCCATCTAAGAATCATTGGCCCTGAAAGTGCATTCAGGTGCATTAGAAAGAAAAATATATCTCTGATTCTCTTATTAATCCTTGTTGTGTGTGGTTGTGGCCATGTGTGACCACAAGCACGCCCAAGAGACTGTTCAAGGCATGCACATTTAGTCATCAAAGAATCAATAAGTTGATGAGCACTAGATTACAGTGTGTTACTTGTGGGGATTTCAATCACCGTTAAAGACAGATCCCACGAGTCCAGATGCGAACAGTTCAAGCGTGGACGCCAATTTGACAGTGGCGGTCAATTCATCACCTGATGTGTTATTTACTCGAAAGCAATCAGGTAGGCCACAAAGCCATCAGCGCTTGCTGTCTGCCACATTCCTGTCTCAGGGCACCAAAAAAATGGACTTCTTCACGTGTCATTAATCAAGGCAAGACACTGACCCCCATCAGAGCACCTTGGGTGACTGGCTTGCCATTATCTGTCATTGACCACGGTACATTGTCTGGATTCCAATACCCTGCCCTAAGTCCTACTCCTTGGACCATCAAAGACATAACAGATATGAATCAACTTGATGATTGGTGCAGGCAGGGGTGTTATGTTAAGGAACCTGGCTAGCATGGCCAGGTAGACTTGCTGGCCAGCTTGTTTAGGTGAAAGGGTCCACTAAATGCTTAACTGCAAATGATTCATGGTGTAATGATCAGTCCCTCCAGGATTTCGCGGGCCTTTTTTGTGATTGTTGCGGCCTAAAATACCTGATGTTGCGGGAGTTTTTCCCAAAAAATGCGATGAAAGTTGCGGTGATTTTTAGTTTGTTGTTGTGATTATATTGCGTGAGGAAGTAAAAGTTGCTATAAGTAATTGTGATTTTCCCTTTTTTACTTTTTTTAAAATGAGGAAATATTAAATTATTACTGAAAAAAAACATTAAAAGAACAAAGAAACTGAGAAATTCTTGTAAACGTTACGGATACTAACGTATCCTCGGTTCTCTGAGTGAGAAGCCGAAACGTATGAGTGGATGATGCCTATCATCTCCTGCTTTTCTGAAGTCATTTTAAACCAACCCTTTGAAAAAAGGGCAGTAAGCGCACTGACGCGCGGAGGCAACTACTTAGACAGCCCTGCGTGACGTCAGAAAGTCTATATATTGACTGCGCTTACGCTTCAGGTCCTCTTTGCCAAGCTCGCCAGCGTCGGCGATTGAGGCCCGAAGCGTACGTTTCGGCTTCTCACACAGAGAACCGAGGATACGTTAGTATCCGTAACGTTCTCTTTCGTTTCGAAGCCGAAACGTACGAGTGGATCACTACAACCAAGCCTCAAGAGCCCTACACCGAGGAGCCCGAGTTGGGAGGATCCATGGGACCACCGCCGGGCCCAGAGAGAACACTCTCTGCTACACCCGGCCTGGTGACGTCCAATGCGTAAAAACGCGCGAAGGTGTTGCCTGAGGCCCACGAAGCGCTCAAGCAGATATCCTTCAGGGGGACGCCCTTCCAGAAGGCCCAAGAAGCCGCAGCAAACGGCGCCCCAGCCTGTTTTGGACGCATCGGTGGTCACCGTCATGAGTCTGGCTATAGCACCCAAGGCGCCGCCTCCGGTGAAGGAGGACGGCCTGCGCCAATGCGCGAGGGCTAGCCACATGCGTCTGGACACTAAAATCCGACGGGCGGGGTTTGACCTGGAGGATACACCTACCTCCGCTAAGGCGAGCTGCAGCGGGCGTAAGTGTAAGAGGCCGAGTGGGACAGCGCCGCCTGCGGCGCATAGGAGGCCCGTCAGTCTGAGACACAGCCTGGCCGAAACGCAGGCACCGAGTCTGAAATGGCGTAGACACGCCCTGACGTCCTGAAGCCTCTTTGGTGTGAGCGTCGCTCTCATCGAGCGTGAGTTCAGCCTCACGCCCAAGAACTCGACCTCCTGGGAGGGAGAGAGCATGCACTTGCCTAGGTTCACAAGGAAACCCAGACTGTGCAGGTGACGCAAGACCACGTGAGTCTGTGACGTTAGGAGCTGTCTGGAACCAGCCAGCAGCATCCAGTCATCCAAGTAATTGAGGAGTCTGATCCCCTGAGCGCGTAGAGGAGCGATCGCCACCTCCACGCACTTCGTGAAGCACCGAGGTGCTAGAGATAGACCGAAGGGGAGGGCTGCGTACTCGTACGCGCTGCCCTCGAAGGCGAAGCGTAGAAAACGCCTGTGCCTCGGGACTATGCCTATGTGAAAATAGGCGTCCTGAAGGTCTATGGTGACCATGTAGTCCCCCTGGCGGACCGACTCCGCCACCATTCGCCCCGTGAGCATGCGAAAAGTGAGAGGTTTGAGCGAAGCATTGAGCGCTCTGAGGTCTAGGATAGGGCGAAAAGCGCCCGACTTCTTGGGCACCAGAAAGTACGTACTGTAGCGACCTGCGCGCGCCAGCGTCGGATCCACGCGCTGAATAGCGCCCTTTCTCAGGAGATCGCAAAGCTCTTGTCTGAGCGCAGGGGCCCTGGTGGGGGGCACCACTGACTCCATGACACCTCTGTAGGGCGGGGGTGGCCACCTGAACTGCAGTTGATAGCCCCTCAACACTGTTGATAGGACCCAACGCGACGTTGTGCACATCGCCCAATTCTGCCGGAGCAGAGCGGCGGCATGAGGAGGCAGCAAGGACAAACAAAGTGCTATGCTGCCTCCGGGTGGCACTAGGGGGGCCGAGGTCAAAGACTGAGGCTGTCCGCGAAGCCGCGAAGAGCGTCCGACTGACAGACCAGAGACCCGACAGTGTGCGGGGGCTGAGGGCCAGTTAGCCGTGTGTGAGACCGTTGGGCGCTCACGCGTGACTGAGAGGCCGTGCGCAGTACTCGCGACGGCCGGTGGGACGGCCGACTCAGCGCGCACGTCAGCGAAATCCGATGTCGGTGAGCTGTGCGCTTCGCCTGCGACACCCCGTAGGGCGGCCGACCTGGAGCGCGTGCCAGCGATGTAGGTGGTCGATGAGCCGTGCACTGCACCTGCGACACCCCGTAGGGCGGCCGACCTGGAGCGCGTGTCAGCGACGTAGGGGGTCGATGAGCCGCGTACTGCACCTGTGACGCCCCGTGGGGAAGCCGACTCGGAGTGCGTATCGGCGACGACCTCGAAGAAGGGGGAGAAGCTACCCGTCTGGCCAAGGGCAGACGTGTCAGACTGAGCAGACAGTTCTGCTCGTATCTGGGCGAGGAATCGACCGACAGAAGCGGCGAGAGAGGACGGGGGGGACTTCTCGACCGTGAATGACTCCGAAGCGTCGCATGTCCACTGCCCAGAGGCGAAGGGGACAGCGAACGCGGAGGCGGTGACACTAGTAGAGGCCTCGGAGCCACCTGGGCGCCGTAGAGGCGAGTCATCACGCGAGGCGCATAGCGCGGAGCGTGTGTCAGCTGAACGCGCGTCGGAGACCGCGTGGGTGCCCCAGTGCGCGGTAGCGCTGCTCGTGAACGATTCAGAGGCGTCGCACGCCCACTGCCCGAAGGCGAGGGGGACAGAGGACGTGGAGAACGTGGCACAAGTGGAGGCCTCGGCGCCACGCGGGCGCCGTCTAGGTGTGTCGAAACGCGGGGCGCAGAGCGCGGGGCGTGTGTCAGCTGAACGCGCGCCGGAGACCGTACCGGTGCCCCAGTGCGCGATAGCGCTGACAGAACAGAGAGCGTCCTCCGGCCTGGGCCGGGGCTCATTTTCAAACATTGCCCCAGAGGGGCTGTAGCGTGTGTGCGGAGTGCTTGTGAACAAGGAAAACTCAGCGCCCCGTGAGGGGGTGAGATCAGAGAGGACCGCCGAAGCGGGGGAGAACGCTCCGAGCTGGGGACTGCAGAGCGAGGACCCGGGCCTTTGAGAGCACACAGAGGCGTAGCAGTCAATGGATGGCGATCGCATGACATGCTCTGCCGCGCACACGCGACCCCAGGGTCAAGGTCGCTGTGGCCTCTTACGCCGCTCCCGGCTAACCAGGCGGTTGGCGGGAGCTGGGCGCCCGCGAGAGCGGGAGCGCTGCCAAGTGGGTTGCGACCCGGCAGCCGGCTGTGGCGCGGCTTTGGGCGCGTCCGCCTTCTTCTTTTGCGTCCTTTGAGGCGTACGAGCACGCGTCTGAGGAGCAGCGGGAGCGGTCTGTTGAGGCGGGGCACGCTTGGGAAGCACGGGTTGCAGGGCCTGAGCCGCCGACTTCGTCTTTTCCAAGCGATCGCGCTGTAGCTCCAGCGCCTGGCCAAACAGTGCATCGGCGGAGATAGGAGCATTCAGCAGATGCTTCTTCTCCTTCTCCGGCATGGAGGAGAGGTTTAGCCAGAGATGCCTGTCTAAGACGACCAGTGAGCCAAGGGAGCGCCCGTCGGCTTTAATGGCCGCCCGAATAGCCAGTGAGGTGAGGGCGGCAATTCTGCGGAGCTGATGGACGGTCAGCTCTGAGTGCTGCGTAGCCAGCTCAGCCACCAGTTCCTCCGCCAAGGAGGAGAGGAGAAAGGCGGTGTTTAGCGCCCTTATCGCCTGGCCTGTGCAAATGAAGGCCTTGGAAGCGAGCTTCTCCGTGCGTTGACACGGCTTGGAGGGGAGCTCGGGAGGCGATGTCCAGGTGGCAGCAGAGGCTGGTGCAAGGCAACCAGCGACCGCATCCTCAACGCGAGGGAGCTGCAAGAGGCCAATGGCGCCCGCCTTGTCCATCGCGTAAAACGCCGCGTGTCCCTGGATAGGGGCAATGGCGGCGTAGGGAGCCTCCCAGGAGCCCTGCGCATCGGCCACAACCGTGGGGTGAGCGGGGAGGGGGAGAGCATCTGGAGAGGGCAGCGCACCGGAGAAGGGGTCGAAACGCCCTTCCGGATAGCGCTGAGGCGGAGGCAGGCCTAGCCTGTTAGCCGCCTGAGTAGCCAGAGAAGCTAGCTCGGAAGCTAGCTGAGCGGCATGGGTCTTGACAGCCGGAGGCATATCCTCGACGGTGGCGCCGTGAGCGGAGAGGAAGGAGGACATCTCCTCCTCATCCACAGCTTCGATAACTGGCTCGTCATCGGTGTCGCCTTGAGGCGGCGTGGTAGCCGCGCGGGCGAAGAGCGCGCCAATGGAGCTAGCAGGACTAGCCTGGTGGGCGTCGGTTAGCTGGCTAGCTGGTAGCAAGCTAGCCGCTGAGAAGCTAACCGACGGTCGATTAGCCACTGAAGCTCGATCGATGAGCCCAACCGGGTGCGGAGACGCCTGGGAAACATCGAGAGACTGGTGGGGAACAATACCCCTAACGCCAGCGGGGGAAGAACCTGCCCCCGAAACGCCAGTGGAACCCACGAAGAATGCCGCTCTGTTGGCGATAGCTGTAGGGGAGAGGCGTTCGCAAGCCGAGCAGAGATCTGGTCGCGAAAAGGCGAGCATAGCATGCTCGCTCCCCATGCAGATGAAACAGATGGCATGGCGGTCGGAGATCGCCATTGCGCGGTCGCAATCGGTGCATCGGCGAGTAGCCATCTTGCGTCTCGTGGTACCAGAAGTCAGGGACCGGCGTGAGCACTTTGAGCAAGACGGGAAATCCCTCGAAGAGCTTTGAAAAAAGCTGTTTTGGTGGGCTTTGACAAAAGCCGTCGGTTTAGAATATTTGCAAAGGCAAACGGAGACAATCAGAAATACACACGCAGTAGCGAGGTGAAAAAGGCAAAGAGGACCTGAAGCGTAAGCGCAGTCAATATATAGACTTTCTGACGTCACGCAGGGCTGTCTAAGTAGTTGCCTGCGCGCGTCAGTGCGCTTACTGCCCTTTTTTCAAAGGGTTGGTTTAAAATGACTTCAGAAAAGCAGGAGATGATAGGCATCATCCACTCGTACGTTTCGGCTTCGAAACGAAAGAGAACAACCTTAGTAGGGCTGCCAACTCCCTCAACCTCAAATGAGGGGCACTTTCCTGGATATCTCAAAAAGATGAGGGACGCTTTCTTGCAGGTGTATGTGCACAAAATGGCAAGGTTTTATAAATCCACCAATTTCACAGTTTAAAAGTACAATCCACTACTTGCTCCTTTTCTTGAAATACTGTAGCACTAGAATATAATCAACAAACCCTGAAAAGTTTTACAGCAGGCCCAACTTTTGAAAACATTTAAAAATGTAACAGCAAAGAACTTTTTGTCATTGTCCATCTGTCTCACAGGCTACACAGGGCTACTGTAACCAACATTTTATTGGTTGCTCTTCTGACCTCTTTCATAAGTATAGCCTATGTGCAATAATATTGCCGGTCTCTTTGGTTATCCTCAGTTGTCTGTATAACAATATATTATAACCAGTTGGGCAAGCTAATCAGGAGATGTAGTTAACTAAGCACCCACCAGTTACTCCACATCAGATGAAACTCCACTACACCAAAGCTATTTAAGACCAAATGTAGCTAAAAATGACAGTAGTTCAAAACAGCTACATTTCTAATGTACAAAAAGGCCTATATTTAATAATCCAACTTTCTTCTAGACTGTTACTATATTGATTAACAAACAGCTCTCTCAATAGCTATACAATAGTAACTGATTAGTATATAGCCTATTGATATGCCTACTGTATGCCTGTTTACTGTGATATGATCATACATTGTGGACTTTTTTTTTATTATTATGGCATGACTGACGGATCAAATGCATCACATTATTGCAATGAACTGATCTTCCATGTGCAGCCTAGATAGAGGATTTGCTGCTGTGAGCTGATGCTTGATAATATAACTTTAAGGATCACTTCATTGCCAAAAAAAAGCTAAATTAAGCTATCAGAGTCAGTATACTCATGCTGTAGCTTCACTACAGCCACGCTACTAAATGTCGTTAAACTAGCTTATTAATTTGTTGGCTATTGAAGCTACTGCCCGACATTGATTATAACTTCGACATTTAATTTAAGACATGTGATTTAAAAGGTGTAGAACTTTCTTGCCCATTTGTGATCACTGTTTCTGTCGAATACATTTTCTTGATGTTGCTCTCCTGTCTCTGTTGTTTCTTGTCGTCTGGGTCTCTTTGCTCCCTGTCTTACTGTTGCTATCCAGTCAAATGTTTGATAAGCCTATAGCTAAATCGTAGCCTATACCTCCCGATTAAATGTGTTAAGTATTTTAAAAACAAGGAAGAAATGCCACCACATAAAAAACAGAAGCAAACGCGTAACCAGATGCGCGTAAAACCCGATTGACTGGGAGAATCGGGGTGCTTCAATGTGGGCCGGGCAATTAGAATGCCATTGATCGCGCTGCAAAGTAGACATAGACGTGTGATTCTAGCTCAGTGTAAAAAAGATAGTTTGTCGACGTGAGCTCGACAAGACCACGCAAATGATTGGTCAATTTTGCGGGAAAGTTGCGGTGATTAGTTAAAATTGTAACACCGCCCTGAATTCACGGGGATTGGTTGAAGTTGCGTTGATGTTGCAAATCGCAACATCGCGAAATCCTGGAGGGTCTGAATGATTCAGGCCTTGACGTAGCTTGAGGATGACCTCAGGCTTCAGCAACTGAATGACTGTCTTTGTGTCTTTGCTCAGAGTGGGCTGCAGAGATGAAAGTGACCAAGGGGGCACAGGGGACTGCAAATCGTCCCACACCGAGAGCTGAGGCTGCTGGGGACACACGTGTCGAATGGAGCTTCCCCTTCGTCCACTGCATGTGCCCTATCCATCAGATTCACAGTGGGCGTCTGCCGCATTACGTGCTTGCACAATTGTGTGACACGTCTATTGTGCGCAGTGAATGGCATTCCAGATGAAGAGGCCTGTCAGTCAGAGGGACGTATACGCGTGTCTGATTCAAATGATACAGGGGTCAGGCAACCGTGGGATTTCAAAAAAGGTTTCAGAGGGATCAAACTATACAGTCTAGAAATCATTTAAATCAAGAAGGTTTTGAGTTGAGCACCTTCAAGTCTGTCATTGAGATTTGAAATACACATTTTCTCTGATTCATCAAATTACTCATTCCTAATCAAATTACTGTGTGCCATTAGAGCAACTTGCACCATTGCAATATGCTTAAAATACGGACAAAGGTTAACAAGATCAGTGGTTTGAAATAATGAAATAAACAGTAACACAGCAGTAGTGTGGACCATTTTTAGACCATTTTATTTCAAAAATAAAAAGGGCCTTAATAGCTTTGCCACTTCCACTTCTGTCTAACTCCGAAAGGGTGCGAAATGTGGGACCAGCATGGGCCTGGCTAATGATGCCTGATGTGTATTTGTGTCCTTTGCTCAGTTGCCCGCACCCATCAGAAAGGCCTCGTCAAAGCAAGAGGGTAATTACCGTCTGTTTGTGTGAAAGGGCAACGCTACCCGTCCCCCAGGGCCTGCCTCCGCCTCCCAATGCGAAAGAGGTGGTGGTCATTACCGCCGATGCTGATTAATTAGGCGGGGATGAAACCCTCCGTTTCAGCCGTGTAGGTGTTCTGTTCGCCCAGGAAGCTCAGCCGCGGCTTTGCAACGCTAATCATTTACCCGCCCGCTTAATCAATATGTTTTTTTTTGTTTTGTTTTGTTTTGTTTAAATAAAACATTGCTGTCATGCAAATTGTTTATGGTGCAACTGATGGCAACTGTGGTGCACTGATAATAGCCACCAGAGACAATAAGATCTCTCCGCTTTATTAATTGGGAGCAGGAAGGTATGTGTTGCAGAGAGTGGGATGTTGCATACCGCACAGATGAATATTAGTCCAGATGTTGGTGATGGCATGTGTGTGAGAAGCGGGGGTGATATGTGCATCATCAGAAAGTTTCTTTTGCCGTTCTCTCCTCCCCCTCATGATGACATTTTGAAGGGCATTCTGAAGATGACCTTTAAAAGCCGTCCATGGCTATCAGGGCAATTATGCAAAAGCAGCCATGTGTTGCCAAATTGTCACCGGGCAATATGGTGTCTGTTTGCACGTCCAATGGTTAGATGGCTTAAAATATTGACAAAGGGTCGGCTCTGCCCTCAGGAAAGAAAAAAAACAACTATTTTAATAAGAATAATGTTTTGAAAAGATCAAGAAAAAAATCAAGAAAAAAAAATCTGGGCAAAGTTTTGCCAACCACCACCATTCAAGCATCCAACCACTGACACCGAAGCATGATTAATGTAGGGCTGCGCCCCTACAAAACACACAGAGGCTCCGCGAGCAAGCAGCCTGCTCTTTTCTATGAATAATTTCCTGTCCTGACACGGCCTGTGTAGTCCAGTCCGGAACATCTCCACTCTTTTTTAGCTGAATGGCTAACTAACAAATATAATGGATGGGGTCCTTGGGAAGGGGAACATTTCAAGATGAAAGAGGCACATCTGTTATTGCAAATGTATGCCACAGGCAGAGTAAGAAGTGAGAAGCTTTTCTTTTCCCCAAGTTAATCACTTTAACCAGTGACGTGTACATTGTTGAAGTTACCATAATTTTTCAGGTTTCATGTCCACATTTTGAAAATATCTTGTAAAATAGCACACAAGGCACAATTTTCTATGATTGGTATTTTAAACAGTAGGTGTTCTGTCTGACATTCTGACTAGTCTATTTCTGTGCTTAAGGACTGCAGGATGATTGGGTCAAGGACCTGTGGTTTGGGGGAGGTGCTTTGCTTCCACATATTTCTGAATACACTTACTTCACAACCAGCCCGAGCAACTCTGTGTGTCAAATAATGACATATGTAGCATAATACAGTAATTATAAGACATAAATGTGAAATGACTTATGACATATACATGTAATCACATGAAGCAGAGATAGTCAATGTCAGTGCAGCAGTGCATCTGTGCACAGTGAATCACTCTACAGCATTCTGGAGTGCTCAAAACTCATTTTCAGCACCATGGACAGCGGCTGTGCAAGGCCGTGCCTCAGCAGCTGAGACCTCATTTCTGCCAGGGCTCCTCTTCCCTCGAGCCGGGCTTTCTATTTTGCCTCCTTTCCGCCTCAGCCTCCCAACATGGCCTCTCAACCCCCCCACCCCCCTCACCCCACCCACTCCTCCTCCTCCCACAGACACAAAAAAAAATTGTTTTCCTTTCCCCACCGGTAGTGAAGTGACCACCGGACTGAGAGACTTCATGTCAAACACCCCCTTAAATAGTTCTTTTCCCTCTTAGCTGGAAGGTCTGGGGATAAGAGGCTGCTCTTCCCACCAGCACAGGGGCAGCACACTGATGGGTGTCTGTATCCGGACTTTAACAGAGCTTGACCTAACCCAAACTCTATGCCCCAAGGAGAGACAAACCAGCATTGAAGAGATGGCAGACCCAGACTCAAGACATTTTTTTTTAGGAACGCCTGCCTTCAAAAGACATGGTCATGCAGGTCATGAACATCTCAAGTGTTTTGACGACTTCAGTTGTCCTACACTGTCACAACTGTCATTTAGAAACAGACAAAGACATTATGGTTTGAGGATGTGTTTTTAGTTGATGGCAGTAAAGAAGGAGTGGTAGCAATTGCAATGGATTTCCTCAGATACTGATGCTTATTTCATGTCCTGCCACAGCTGTCAAAACTATATAGAAAATGAAGTGTCACAAATTTAAATGTGAACCTTGACAAGCTTGTTCTGTCCAAAATGGTGAGAGTTTTACCATGTCAACTCTCAATAAAACATTAAACAACATCTTATTCATTCAAATTCAAATTCACCCGGGCAAATGTTTTATGTAGGGCATGTGAAATGAAGAAAAACAAACAAACAAAGAAGTGCCATTCAAATAACATTTTGATTTTACATATAAAAACAAATCAATATTGGCACACAGACATGTCAGAACCAAGTCCATGGTATGGCAACACTGTATGATACAACAGAGTTAATGGAAAGTCTCAAAGTGTTCACAGAGTTAATTTCACAATTTGCTACCACTGTGTATTGGTATGACAAGTATGAAGGCTAAACTCAACTGAGCTAAACTGAACTGAACTGAAGAAATCCTACAACTACTTTGATGTGACCAGAGAAACGGTTTCTGTTTCAGGGGTTCAAACAGCATTAAAACCAAGACAGGGGTCTTGGGGGTAACCATTCTTCCAGCACATATAAAATGACATGGGTTTATAGAGCTGTCTGCGCAGATAGATCAACGGATAAAAACATATTATCAAGTGGACTTTGATGTTGATGATGCAAAAAAGAGAAACAATAGGTGTTAAAAGTAGTTGAAAGGTCCTTTCAAAAGTAAGGATGTCTGTGTGTGTGTGTGTGTGTGTGTGTGTGTGTGTCTGTCTGTGTTTGTGTGTGTGTGTGAGAGAGAGAGAGAGAGAGAAAGAGTAAAAGATAGAGTTAGAGTGCGAGAGGGAGTATGTTTTGTCTTCTTTTTTTAGTCAGATGCATTGATATTCTACTTTAGCTCTGTTGCTAATTAGCTCTATCTACTTGCTCGGTAGTAAATCACTTCAACTTTAGTCAAGCATTAGCATTGCTGCCTAGGCAAAATGACTTAGTTTCTCTTTGCTATCAGCCTAGAAGCTGTGCGAATGAAACCTAAAATATCCAATTAAAATATATAGTGAAAAGAGGGATTTAGGGGGTCTCCATGTATGCATGAATGTCTGCATTATCTCGACTAAAGATGAGCCCGTAGATTGAGGCACCTGTTCCTTCGACATTTTCAGGTGGCTTAATGAAGACATTCTGTTTGGAGTAATAAAAAATGTCTCCTTAGGATTCCGTGGCATTACGGGAACAAAAAAGAACTCGGTGAGTTACTGTGCTAACATCAATCAAACGTATTCATCCAGATGGAATTCAGTGCACGTGGCACACACACAGACCTTCCAGGGCCATGCGAAGAAAAAGACACATCAACAGTCTCCTGGGAGGGAGGGAGGGAGAGAGAGAAATAGAGAGAGAGAGAGAAGAAGAGAGGAGGGAAATGGAGGGGAAAGGAAAAGAGAAATGTGGTGGATTTTTTATCTATGCATTTCTATTCATTGTGTCTTAACTGTCTCTTGGCAGTGGCACTTACAACTTGCAATATACAGCTCTGCATTCCCCCAAACCCATTTCTCCGAGCACAACACACACAGCAAGTGAACCGAGAGGCAACAGCAAGAGAGAATTTCAGCTGTGACCACTCTCTTGTTATTATCCTTCCTGCACTACTCTCCATTTGTTTGTTAGGTATGGGTAGTCTTGCTCTATTGTAAATTCACAGTCATTTGGAAGAAAACATACAAAGTCTTACTTTTTTCCAAGTGAAAAAATAAACAAATTAATAAGCAATTTGGGTGAAAAGGCCACTAAAGGGAGACTGGCACTTCATAGTCAGACTGCAAATCCAATAAAAATAAATCGCTGCCCTTTATGGATTGAAAAGAAAAATAATAAAACAGAAAAGAAAAAAAAACTTCCTGTCATTGAATGTTTATAATGTGATATTGTCTGACTTTTTTATGGTGTGGTGAATTACCTTCCACATTGGCCACTGAACTCTCAAATTACTTTGCAGGAATGCTATGAAATGCTTAGGAGTGAAGCCCACCCAGTCACCCTTAAATTCATAATAGCCAGGGGCCTTCATAAATTTGCGGCAGAAAAGACAAACAGATCTATTTATACATTCAGGATCAATAAGTGATAGCGCTGTGGAGAGTGGGGCCCATGCAAAAGGCAATTCACCCTGTGCCTTAGCCTTTGAGCTGACGTGCCTCCCAGGCCCCGAGGGGAGGTGCTGCTGGAATGGGCCAGCCAAGTTTAATATAAACACACACATAGAAATGCTGAAGGTGTACAGGAATAATGGCTTTTGTAGATAGATATGTATCCAAATGATATTATTATAAATGCCTTTGGTATCATTTATCAGGCAGCTTTCAGCATTTCCGTGCGTGTGTATGTGCATGTCCGTGTGTTCGCGTATACCTGCATGCTAGCATGTGTGTGTGTGTGTGTGTATTAGAGTTGTGTGTGTGTATGTGTGCATACTGTATGTGTATAGGAGGGTTGCATGTGTGTATGTGAGTTATATGCTTTTGTGTTGTTCTCTGGACACACACACACACACACTCTCACACA
>JAGFZM010000034.1:1150832-1168446 GCA_017657215.1 Limnothrissa miodon | reverse complement strand
TTTATAAGCAGCATTATTAGGAGTGGGTGTTCTGTCTGTGTGTTGAAAAGTTGTGGCTTCCTCTTAATGGCAGTGAGAAGTGGCCACATTTCCATGGCAACAACCTTGGTGTACCATCACCTAATTATGACTAATTATCCATTACTGGGTGATGCAATCGCTAGATGCTATCAGCTCCCACAAAATTAAGATTTAATGTTTTACAGTTCTTATGATATTCATAACACACTACTATTCCCCTCTGGCCAACACAATACCGAGAGAAGAGAGGAAAGCGATAATCACCAACATACCTGCACGCTGTAGATATCACTCTTTGCTCCTAAGCACTAAACTGATATCATGCAAAATCGGCCCCACGTGTTCTACGAGAGCCCGCATCCATGGAAGAAAGCGTTGCATTTGAAAAGAGCGTAGACTGCGCTCGGACTGATTTGGCGCTACTTGCGGACAGGATCACCAAGGAAGAGGGATTGTTTTCATTCCTCAGCAAGCACAAGCACACGCACGTACCGGTACATACTGTATCTCTCATCCACAGACCCACACACACAGACAGAAATGAAGACAGATAAAAGAGAGAGACAGAGAGCGGGAAAAGCAGAGGAAGAGAGAGAAATAGAAAAGACAGCAAGAGAGAGAAAGAGAGAGAGAGAGAGAAAGAGAGAGAGAGAGAGAGAAAATGGGAGAGACTAAGAGAATCATGGAGAGATGGAGTAATAGACAGAAAGAGAGATTGGAAAGAAACAGAGACAAAAAAGAGACAGAGAGAGAGAAAGACAGACTGAGAGAGGCAAAAAGAGACAGAGAAAAAAGACAAAGAGAGAGAAAGAGAGATTGGAAAGAGACAGAGAGTAAAAAAGACAGAGAGAGAAAAATACAGACTGAGAAAAACTGAGAGCGGCAAAAAGGGACTGAGAAAAGAGAGAAAGAGAAATAAAGAGAGAGAGATGGAGAAAGAGACGGAGAAGGGGACAGCAGTCCCAACCGCAGCCGTGTCTCCTGATACTGATAATTCATTACTCCGGCAAATGAATGGCGATGGCCCTTGCGAGACCTAATGCTGGACTGAAGGAAGAGGTGCATCTGTGTGGTAATGGGAAGAAAAAAGTTAAATAGATGTAGCAATTACACAAGCCTTCCCCTCAGGTTCACGGCTCACCACTGACTAATAGGAGGCTCATTTAGATGCCTGATTAGGATCTCCAGTCACACCCACTGGGCCAATTTCATGCGACCACCGCAAAAAATAGATATCTGACCCCATTAAGGGAGTGGCCGCCGTTTAGCGAGCAGGCAGACCATGGAGGAGCCCCGTGAAGATGGACACCGGCACGAAACAACTGCTTTAAACATCCTTAACGTGACAGACTAACTACCCTTGAAATGACTGGAGCAACGTGGAGTCTGTTCCCCGGCCCAATGACATGGGAAATGGGCAGAGTGGGGAAGGCGTCATTTACGACCAGGGATAGCTGAAGAAAAAGTGGGTCTCAAAAAACAGGGTCAAAGCAAAAGTCTGTCACATTCTCTCTCTCTTTTTAACTTGGGACAGTTGGAATGTGATGATTAATTTAACTCTCACAAATAATTAAATGAAAACAAGTCAAATGACATCTTAGGTTGTGCGTCTAGACTTGGTTCAGTGGTGTGTGTGTGTGTGTGAGAGACAGATAGATGTATTTTAACCAAAACTATCTAACATTTTTAGGTTGGGCCCGCCCATACTTCCTGTGGTGCTGAATTCGATTTCTCAAGCAAAGTCAGTCTGAACAACCTGCCGTTTTAGAGCATTTCTGTTCCCAAAAAAGTGGGAACTAATGAGAAAGGAGCTTATGTATATGTCATCGGAATGAGTAGTCTGATTGGTTGTAGATTAGTCCAGTAGTATACAGAGGCATTTGATGGACGCAGGTTAAGAAGGCAAGTAGTATGGTAGGTTGGACAGACTAAGCTCCTATGAGCTTTATAGTCGCAGAAGCCAGGCTATAACATTTTGCCACTATTTGAAGTATCCTTTTTATCAGGCAATCGCTTTATGTACTACATGAACAGCACCAAGTGAATTCGGATGGTATATTGTATATCAAATGGATAGGCACAAGTGTTATTCCCAATATACAATGTGCAGTTTTCGCTGGATGGAAGGAGGAGAAAAGCACCAATTAGTATCTTTGCTTTTCTAGTATGGCGCTCTGAATTTTTGGAAGGTTTTGTGTGCCTTTCGGGTTTTACACTAAAACACAATTTTGCTTTAATATAGTCCTTGCACGCACCTTGGGTGTGTGATTGGGTGAATGTCATTGCAGGCGGCGCGTGTAGACGCAGCGGTCTCTGGCTCTTCTGATTGTGTGCATCACTGTGGGATAGCTAAAAACGTAATTTTGATTCCTCTGTATGTCCAGAGAAATTGACAATAAAGAGACTTAACTTAACACATGCTACTGTACCAAGACAGCATTGTAAATCACTAACCAACCCAGTCAGGTCTTGTATGAGGCACAACGCAAGTTGCTGAAGTTAAGGATTTCATAAGCTGTATGTTTACGCTAATGGAAGCGCACTCCACATAGTGATTGCTAGAAAATATATGCTAAAAAGAATCAATTTGTGTTCTGCTGGGCCTCTGTCAATTTGACAGAAAACTCCTGCTGTGCTGGCAAATGAATAAACCTCTTTAATATTCCTCAGACTAAAATATTCAGTCACAAAACATTGCAGTTATGGCGGGAGGGAGGGAGGAAGAGAGAGAGAGAGAGAGAGAGAGAGAGAGAGAGAGAGAGAGAGAGAGAGAAAGAATGAGAGCACAGCAGACTGAGAGACCAAGCATGAATACCTGTGTCATGCTCAAATTAAATATTTACGCTATTTCTTTAAACAATACCACTAATATCAATAAAGAAGAGACAATAGATATAGGTGTTCAGACAAGCCTCAAAAGATATTTGATGACATAGGGGCACTTCAGGGATTTTCAGGTCCTTAACAAGCCTTTCACATGCGGCCACATTGTAGTCCAAATAGTTGTTGATTAATTGAACAATTGGCAACAAATCAATGGATTCATCCACCCTAATCCTAGTCTCACTAGCCATTGATGGATACTGGATTCTAGTTATAATGTATACCATGTTTGCCATGTTTACGCAAATCTTGACATTTTTATAAATGGATATGTTTGATCATTTTGGCCTCTGGTTTACTGTGCACATGAATATATAAAATATATATATTTATATATTTTCTGGACGCTCTGGATATGCAAATAGAAAAAAACCCCACAGAAAACGGAGCAGAGTTTAAAGCAGGGAGGTCAATTTGCATCCTCTTAATGTAAGGTAGGATTCAAAACAGCTGGGGTGCAATTAGCCTGCAGGTTAACAATGTAAAAGAACCTATCCACTTTCTAATAGTACATAGGGCCATGTTGAAGAGAGAGAGAGAGAGACAGAGAGAGAAAGAGAGATGTGTGTGTGTGTGTGTGTGCGTGTATGTGTTAGTGAGTGTGTGTGAGTTTTTGAGGAGGATGAGAGAGACATTAAGCTACCAAGGATGATACCTGAAGAAGATGTGCCAGAGGTGCAATGTGCCAAAACATGGCTTTGGCGGCACTCAAAACTCGTTTACTCTATCTCAAGGGCCAAACGTGGTATTTATATCCACAACACAGTTGTATCTTTGTGCTCTAGGATATGCTCTTTATGCCCATGATGCAGTGTTATACTCTATGTGTTGCTTGCCAAAGACCTGGGAACTGCTCCTCCATCAACACATGGTTATATCTCAATATGTTTATGTATGTATAAATATACGTAGGAAGAACTGGATGATAGATATGTAAATAGGGAAGTGCAATGCAATAGAGACAGAAACATTTGTCACTATGAGCTGGTGATCAGAGCCTACCTGAGGAGATGTCTATCCGTGTGTTTTTCTTCTGTGTGACGTTGATGTGGGCGCTGACCTTGCCGTCTACCAGGACCAGCTCCAGCATCCCGTCCGCCAGCGGGCTAAAGAGCAACAGGCCGTTGGGGTTCCACGTGCGGAACTGGAACCCGACAGACACCATGTTGTGTTCCTTCCGGCCGGGAAGTTGCAGGAAGCTGGTGGCATTGAAGAAGACGGGGAACGTGTGGGACTCCACACAGGTAAAGGTCAGATTGCGCTGGGAAGAGAAGAGAGGAGAGGAGAGGAGAGGAGTGGAGAGAAGGGAACATAAGAGGAGAAGAGAGAAGGACAGGAAAGGAGATAAGAAAAAAGAAGAGGGGAGAAATCAGATTGCATTCGGACAAGAGACAAATGGCGTCTTATGTTTCTATTTTTAAACTGTGCATCATGTCTCACATGTCCTCATTTTTTCACTGTCCAAAAATAAATAATTTAAATAAAAATCACTTTAGTAGTTTTATGTTTGCACATCAACATAATTATGCTTCACCTTTCATAGTTATGCACCTTTTAAAACTATAATGTTCACTTGGCGTTATTTCTAGTGTCACATTTTCTTTATCTCAACACATAACACTGATATATATATTTGTTAATATGAGCTCTGGCTGAGTTCATGCCGACATTTCCTGAACTCTAAATCAGCTCCTCTGAGTACACGTACACACAGTACCTGCTGCGGGCTTGATAAGCTTCTTTAGAATGGCTGTTGTCATTTTCAAATTTTTCCACCTGGATGAAGTAATTCAGTTGAAAATCTAATCAAAGTGTTTTACTCTTGGCCTACCATGTATATTATCTGGAAATATCACATCCTGGACAGGGGCCAGTTCAAAATTGCATTGGAGCAGGTAAATTATTTTAGGTTTAAGAAAAACCGAGACAAGGATATTATCGGCAAGACCTTTTTTTTACCAGCTGTTCAGTTTAAAAACACAGATGTGATAACAAACCACTGCAAGCAATGCAAGCATTCATTTTTAATGCATTGCATATTAACCATGTTGTAAAACATATGTCTAGTTCACCACATGCAGTAGAAACAAGGATTGCACTAAAATCTAATGCACGTTGGTGCAGACGATACTGTGCAAATGGGAATTTTAAAGCCCTAGCAGTTTAAAGCATTCAGTTGGCATATGGTATACCCCACAGTGTCTTCAGATGCAGACTGAATGGCTACTCAGTGGGTGGGAAGTGGTGCCTTAAAGTGGTCCTACTTGCGGAGTTCAATTGCAAAGGGCGCTCTCGTGTGGAAAGAGCACTTGGCCACTGATCTCTAGCAAAAATGCAACCTCATGGCCAGGGTTTTGTGAGATAGTAAAGAGTCTGTGTGTGTGTATGGTGTATGTATTTGTGTGTGTGTGTGTGTGTGTGTGTGTGTGTGTGTGTGTATCTGTGTGTGTGTGTGACACAGAGAGAGGAAGGGTGTGTGTGTGTTCTAGAAATATCCGCAGAGATCTGCCCTTTAGCAGCTCCTGATGGAATTGATTAGTCAAATGTGCTGTGACATATTGTACTGTTACTGCAGATGCAAGGGAGAAAATGTCTAGACGAAGAAGGACCCTAGTGAAATAGATCAACCAAGTGCACGTATAACATAATCTATATAGTTTTTACTTTACGAATGATGCAACACTAACTTTTTGAGCAGTGAATCAGTATTTCAGTTTAAAACACAGTGCATGTAATATATCGGCAACATCTATGATGAACTACAGCTTAAAAAATAGTATTTCACTGCAGTTGTCTGTCTGCCGACATTTGTACGAGATCTGAAAACTTTGATATAGCCAACATCTGTCCAAAGAGGCCAATCTGCTCGCGTTTAGACAGGCGGGCTGTCTGTGATTTCAGCTGTTCTGTGGAGTGGGTGTCTGGCAGGCTTTTTAACAACTTTTGCCCAGGCATAGAATTTCTTGTTAACCTGGCGTGATGTGATGTGATGTGATGTTCAGAACAAGATGTGTGCGTATATATTTTAGCACAACCCATCTCCTTCATTTCATTCCTAGCTTGTCGGCTTTTGAAATGACTCATGGGAAATCAGAAAGTAAACAGAACAGTCTACGGAGTAAAAGCAGGGAGATATTCTTTCGCAAACTATGGGTGAGCAAATATTTCACACGTGCCCTGAAGAACAGGGCATTGAAGTGGTCTTCATAGAGCAGTCTTCAGTTTCATTATGCATGACATGGTGAGATATAAAATGTTTGCACATCAGTCATGCTTTTACTGTGTTCATGTAACCTATAAAGGTTAGTAATCAAAATTCTTTGAAAAAAGGGCAGTATAGCTGAGGAATACCAAAAAGATGTCAGTCAGTGAGTTTTGACGTTGAAATACAAATCATTAATTACATAGAAAATTCTCCACCTCTGCTCTGGACAGGCCTAACACATCTGGTTTGGGGAGATTTCCTTCCAAACTCTGTGCAAACATCACCCTTCCTTCAGGGGGAAGACAGCTTTTACGAAGGCACTGAATTTGATTGCTGTCTGAGCCCCTTTCATTCAGCGGGATTCCTCACCCTACTTTAGCCTTAGGGGGCTAAGAAAGAATGAATGGGTCAGCAATACATGCTTGTGATCCTGAGAGGCTTTAATTACTCAATTAAATCGGTTCCCCACCAACTCAATAGAATTGCGTTTCTTTGTAAGGGGTTTAGAGGGAAATTGATTGGGGGCGATAACGTGTATGCATTTTTCTAAACTGAGGAGCGAGAAGGAGGTGAAGAGGAAGAAATGGAGGCAAAGAGAAAACAGGAGGAGGAAAAAAAATAAACAAGACTCACAAAGCTTGATACATCCAGTTTCTTCCTCCTGGCAAGGTCGGTGATGTTTTCGCCGTTGTAGTTGATGCTCTCCATGCAGCCTTTGAAGTTCTTCCTGCCGCCGGTGATGGGCTTGCCCGAGTACGGCATGCCTCCAAAACTCAGCTGCAGGCAAGAGAGCAGAGAGGAGCACCACGGCTTGTGAGGAGACGCGCTGGACAACGCTTGCACACTCCATCTCTGTGTGTGTTTGCCTGCTTGTTGAGTCTAACCTTGTTATGAGTTAAGCCTAGAGTTAGTTTCAAAAACAAAGGTTGACATGTCTTAAGATATGTGAAGTCGCTTCTTTAGAGAATATTCTAGAAAGTTCTTTTGACATATGGTACCATGAATAAAATATACCATCGCATCAGTATTCAAACATCCTCTTGACCCGAAACTATCAAAATATATCTAATGAAGTCAATTAGACTGTTGTTTGGTTAAAGTGGTCCTTGGTTCAGAGAGAGTGCAGATAAGTGGTTTGGAAACACCAATGGATTATTTCCCAACCAATCAGATGGACTTTTAACTGGACGCCATTAATCTTTGACCACATTAGCTGATTTATTCTCTTAGGGTATTTAATGATGAGGTTATTTACAATTGATCAAAAACATTTCTATTCAATTCTCACAACCTCTTTCAATTTGCTGTTGCGCATTCTGTCAAAACAAACCATTTGTATTCACTTCAGCTGATCATGTCAATGTCCCACAAGATATTACTGCAAAGGATTAGACTATTAGTGTTAGGAGACAGATGTTATTTCCGTGGTATCAACACATACTAACATGGGACAAAATCCCAAGTGTTTTACACCAATTATGGCACAAAGCCTTGTATGAAAACAATGTTTCTGCACAAAGAAGTTTAACATTTCTCGTTATAGTTTAACATGTATTGTTTCTAAAAGCTGCGAACGAATTGATGACCTCATTAAGAAATGTGGAAGAGGGGAATCATTTTTCTCTAATCAATAATAAAAAAATTATTAATCATAGTTTTTCAAGTATATGGACATATCACAATGGGAATGAAGTAGTAAAATATTACTTATACACAATCATTGGATTTCATTTCATTTCCTGAAAGAATTGCAAGAATTTAGCGTGAGACAAACACACACACAGACAAACACAAACTAAAAAAAAACAAGATTATGTTTAACTTGGTCAGTATTCATAATTGGTTGTTTTCGTCCTTGTTTTTCTTTGTCTGTATTTGTTTTGTGTTTTGGGATCTCTGCTCATGGTCAGTTTGTCTGTCAGAGGCCGTGCTTGCAAACCTAGCCGGAGGTCATGTTTGACAGCAGCGTGCATATCCCAAGAGCACTTTTTTACCTCGTAGTCCAGGTCGAGGTGGTCGAACTCCCCGTTGGTGCGGAAGTGTTGCGTGTGCTGGTCCAGGGTGAAATTGACATTTCTGCGATAGCGCTCAATCACAACGGAGTGCCAGTGATGGTCGTCTAGGAGACTGCCACTCGTCACTGACGTGTGGCCAAGGATCGAGCCGTTCTGATTGCTACCTGTTGTCCAGACAGCCAAATAACAAGGAGTTATTGCCCGGCACCACAGAGAACCGAGAGAGAATTGTAATGTTGTTGTGGGGTAAGCTGACTCTAGTGAAAACAAGCTGGAAACTGAGGAATTCATATTTTAGCAGTTCAACCTCAGCAAAGTTCCAACATGGCCAATCTAAACTATGTAGTCTCTGGCTATTCCTTTATGTTCATTTACACACATAAACACTACCACACAAACACAAATACACAGAGAAACAGACACAGAAACACATAAAGAAAAAGACACACAAACACATACCCACATAAACAGACACACAAACATAGGAGTGTGCAAAATTCATAACTGAAGTACAAATGGATTTCACTTCTGAAACGGGATGCACAATTGCAATGCAAGCTAAATCCAAAATTGCGATTTTTTTGCACAGGTCTGACAAACACAGAGTAGTTAAATAAGGTTATGAAAGGTTATCTATCAAACTTTAGAAAAATTCACATGCAGCGCACCACCCTGGCACACCAGCCCCACACTATACTACACTACACCTCAACCCCACTAAAAACACCTCCCCACCCCCAACTGCCACACTACCGCCTGGCTCCAGACAACCTCTGGGGGCTCTGGAAGAGGAACATATCAGCCGGGCCCATCCTTCTATCCTTGACAGGCCAACCTGACACACACACTAATGGGGAGGCTGATGGTGCTGGTGGTGGTGTTGATGGGGGCGGGGTGGTGGTGTAAGCGGGGCACAAGATGGCCCCTGGAGAAGGTCTGACCCAGGTTTATCTGAAGCAGCAGCTTGGCCCGCCGCAGCTCCAGGGTTATGTAGTCTCCCTGCTGGCCCTCCCCATGCAGGATCATGCCCTCGCTCTCCGACGTCTTGAACTTGAGGGAGATGACGTCCTTCAGGATCTTCATCTTCTTCATTTTGAAGCGGTACGAGATCACCCCCTGGCCGTCAAAGTTAATCACATCCGACCCTGAAAAAGAGAGGATGTAGGAGGGGGATGAGAGACAGAGAGAGAGAGAGAGAGAGAGGGGATGAGAGCGAAAGAAAAGAGGAGTGTTAAGCTGGGAGTTTGGCTGAGCCTGAGCCAAGCAGGGTGGGTGGGGGGCGGGTGCGTTGTTGATGCGAGGCTCACAGCCGATTGGGTGTCATGCCCATTTTAGGTAAATGATGAGTTGAGTGACTGGGCGTGAGATTGCTCTCTGTAAAGTGTGGTTCAATTCCCAGATAAACTGCAGCTGGATGGTCCTGATAAAGTACAGTGTGGCGGGAGTGAAAATTGCAGCCCATTCCCACCTGCTGACAAAGCCCTCTTGCTTACAGCCGTGTGGCAGACAAATGCTGACCCCTGTCTCAACGCTGATTGATACGTGTAAGCGTTATGCTCACATAAAAGTTTTATAGCCTTTATATCCAGACCCTCAATTTAGCCCCGCGGTGTTGGTATTGGGAAGGTGTCGGTCATGTTATGTTCAAGGTCAGATTTCATATGGATAATCTGAAAATTACAGTAATTTATTAGGCCTATGGTAAACATGAATCAATTTGATGCTCGCAAATCTCACCTCTCATCCACTGATTTGGTAGACAAGCGGCATAGAGATTATGGTAGTAATACTGTCCACATCGAGGGAGATAAAATAAGTGGGTTGTATTGCTGGTTGTAAATATCATGAAAATCTGAAAAGAGAACCTCATGCATTAACAGCAAGATATCACAGTTGAGGAAGCTATAAGATGTATAAACCCAGGCTGTTTTTTTGAAGTTGTATTCTGAAGTGAAGGAGGGAAGAGAAAGTAAAGTGGTAGGTCACGCAGTTAGCTTTATAAAAATGTCCAACAGGATTAATGGGGATGCATCTGGACTTCCAGCTTTTGCATGCTAGGAGGCAGATCTAGCTATCTTAATTGAAGCTGTTTGAGAACGCTGTTAAACTCCTATTAGATTAGACTTAATAACCCTACCATTACGTAGCCTATGTTCAAGTGATGGAAAATGTCACACACATTACACACCGAGTGCTTCAGCTAGGAGATGACCTTGGCTCGGTTATACAGTAATGTGAGTTTAGTGGGGGTTTACAGAGGGCACACAACATCATGCATCTCAGGGAAAAAGGGCGAATGGTGAAACCTATCTGGCCTAATGCACCGAACGGTTTTACCAGGGTAATTTCACATCCAGTCTTAGGCAATGGGAAGGGAGTCTGGTGTGGGAACTGGTGAGTTCCGGTTGCTGTGCAAATATCAACAAAATGTGTGATGTCAACCAGAAGTGCCTTAAAATATATTAATATATTAAGACTGTTCATCAAAATATCAGAATTGCAGCATGCACCCTAATGAGAATTTATCACTCCGCTAATATGTCTACATGTACATGTTTTGGTCTCTCTCTCTCTCTCTCTCTCCCATGCAACACCACACCCACACGCACGCACGCACACACACACACACACCTACCTCCTGGTCCCCATTGTGCTATGCTGAGTTTCTCCTTCAGTGCATTCAAGCATCTTCCTGGATCAACAAGGTCAGGGAAGTTTGCATGCATTTCCATGCAGCTCTGACTCTCGCTGGCAGCCTCTGTTTGCTTATCGCTATTCTGTTAGATTCCCCTTCCTTTCCTCACACTTTCACTGGCCAAGAGTGTCTCTGTTCCCTTTCACATCTTTATTTACTTTTTTATATTTTATGCTTTTTTTTCTCCCCCTACAAGGTTTCCTTAAGGACTTTCAAAAAAGGAGAAGAAAACTACAGTCGCTTGGAAAAAGAAAAATGAAGTGGTGTGTGCTTTTTTTTCTTCCTTATTTTTGCAATGATGCAATATGAAACTAAGAAAGAGGGTGAGAGGGAGATTTGCTGGGGATTCTTTTTCTTTCTCTTTTTTTCCAATTCAGTTGTACAATCCGGATTCTCAAAAAGTTGGGACACTATACAAATCGTGAATAAAAATGGAATGCAATGATGTTGAGATACCAACTTCTAATATTTTATTCAGAATAGAACATAAATCACGGAACAAAAGTTTAAACTGAGAAAATGTATCATTTTAAGGGAAAAATATGTTGATTCAAAATATCATGGTGTCAACAAATCCCAAAAAAGTTGGGACAAGGCCCTTTTCACCACTGTGTGGCATCTCCCCTTCTCAACAGATGTCTGGGGACCGAGGAGACCAGTTTCTGAAGTTTAGAAATAGGAATGCTCTCCCATTCTTGTCTAATACAGGCCTCTAACTGTTCAATCATCTCGGGCCTTCTTTGTCGCACCTTCCTCTTTATGATGCGCCAAATGTTCTCTATAGGTGAAAGATCTGGACTGCAGACTGGCCATTTCAGTACCCGGATCCTTCTCCTACGCAGCCATGATTTTGTGATTGATGCAGAATTTGGTCTGGCATTATCTAGTTGAAAAATGCTGGGTCTTCCCTGAAAGAAATTACGTCTGGATGGGAGCATAATGTTGTTCTAGAACCTGAATATATTTTTCTGCATTGATGGTGCCTTTCCAGACATGCAAGCTGCCCATGCCAAACACACTCATGCAACCTCATACCGTCAGAGATGCAGGTTTCTGAACTGAGCGTTGATAACAACTTGGGTTTTCCTTGTCCTCTTTGGTCTGGATCTGTGTCCCAGATTTCTAAAAAGAACTTCGAATCGTGACTAGTCTGACCACAGAACAGTCTTCCATTTTGCTACAATCCATTTTAAATGATCTCTGGCCCAGTGAAAACGCCTGATCTTGTGGATCTTGCTTAGAAATGGCTTCTTCTTTGCACTGTAGAGTTTCAGCTGGAAACAGCGGATGGCACGGTGGATTGTGTTCACTGAGAATGGTTTCTGGAAGTATTCCTTAGCCCATTCTGTGATTTCCTTTACAGTAGCATTCCTGTTTGTGGTGCAGTGTCATTTAAGGGCCCAGAGATCACAGGCATCCAGTATGGTTTTACGGCCTTGACCCTTAAACACAGAGATTGTTCTCATAATCTTCGGATGATGTTATGCACAGTTGATGATGATAACTGCAATAACAAAGTCTTTGCAATTCTTCGCTGGGTAACACCTTTCTGATATTGCTCCACTATCTTTCTGCGCAACATTGTGGGAATTTGTGATCCTCTACCCATCTTGGCTTCTGAGAGACACTGCTACTCTGAGAAGCTCTTTTTATACTCAATCATGTTGCCAATTGACCTAATTAGTGTTAATTGGTCTTCTAGCTCTTCATTATGCTCAAATTTACTTTCCAGCCTCTTATTGCTACTTTGTTGACACCGTGAAATTTTGAATCAACATATTTTCCTTTAAAATGATACATTTACTCGGACTAAACTTTTGATCTGTCATCTGCGTTGTATTACAAATAAAATTTTGACATTTGCTATCTCCACATCATTGCATTCAGTTTTTATAGTGTCCCAACTTTTTTGGAATCCGGTTTAGATGGCAGTCCATCTTTATCAGTGTCACAGATGGCCTGCATGTGGGGAAGCATGAGGGCATTTCCATGGCCCTGTGAATAGGGATGCGATGTTCCCGCGCGACGAGAAAATTATCGCCGGCATCCCGGGGCTTTCCCGGACGGGAGGATGGCTTTGAGGAATGATACACATCAGAAGCGAGCGGGCAAAGGCTCCATCTGTACTTGTCATAAAACGCAAACATTTTGAAAGAGTCCCGTCTCAGGTTTGTTTACCCGTTTACTTTTTCAAGAGTCGAAAGCACAAGAAGTGGTGTGTATCTCTGCAATATTGGCTATTCGTACAGAAATATATTGCCAGCTGCTTTGATACACGCAGTAAGATACTGGAGGGAATCGCCAAAATGACATTTGTGAAACTGATTCAACGCAAGCTATCTGAAAGAGCATCTCTCCTTTCAGACTGTCCAGGATATGATAAGAAGGTAATCTATATAAGATGGAAAATTGCATTACTGTCGAGAGAAGACCCTACATGTCACTCAGCTGCCTAATTTATGCTGCACTTAATTGAAATCTGTTATCAAAATAGATTTAGCAACACTTAATAAGATGGGTGTGATGGATTTGTCAAGGCTCCAGTCCCCTTAATGAAAGCAGGGTGCGTTGTTGCTTCTTATATGAAATTTCCTCTTAATTAATCTCTCTCCTGAAATGTTTGAAAACGGCTATGAGCCCTGATGTAATCTCAAATAAAATAACTGTGACCCTGACTCTTTGCTAACCTTTTAAATGTCACTTAATGTCACAAGTGAATCTTAAGGAGGCATAGTCACTTGATGCGCCTTTGCAAAGACTACAAGTATTCAAAATACTGTAGCAGTTCAGACCCTTTAATTGATTATTGACAATCAACACATTAGAACACACTAGAGATAGACTGTGTTATTGATCCAATCTATGATTCCTGAGCCAGGGCTTAGAATTAACATTTCAAAGGCAAACCATAGAATAAGACAAACCTCACAATCCAAATAAAAAAAAAAATATATATATATTCTTTTTTTCCTTAGCCACAAACTATGTTGGCATTCCACTCCTAAACCCTTGGTTATCACAGGAGGCTTCTACTTACAATAAGCACAGCCGTAGATCTCGATCCGCATGCCGATGCGCCCTTCCACACTCCAGTCCAGCGGGACGAAGCGGATGTAGCGAGCCACAATGGCATGCTGCAGATCGTGACGCACCACACTCTCTGTGTTTGAGTTTCCCGTGAAGGCCTGAGGGGGCAGAAGAACATGGAGATCTCATTACAGCTTATTACATGCACAGACATCTATTAAATCCGATATACATTTGAGCACTGTATTTGCACCGCAGTGTAGTCATTGCCATGGAAGTTCTGTGGCGTTGCTTCGCTGAAATCTGTTCTTGATGTTTTGTCTGTTTGTTACATAGAGTTGCTGTAAGCAATACTTTGCATAATAGTTTAGGCAAACTGTTTACATCATGACAGTTGGCGACAACAACAAAAAAAACAAAACACTCCTCGTCTCTATGAATCCTCTGGGCTCTGCAATCAGCAATTAGAGACTTTGGCGTGGTGCAAGCAATCAGTGAATTTCTTCAGAGACAAGCATGTCTGCTAGTCCATTAGTATGCATGTGACCAACACACTGAAGGGAGGGAGTGGATTGCTACTGATTGAAGATAGCAAGAACTGCATACAGTAACTTTAAGCACACATACACACACACACTCTCACATTCACGCACTCATATATAGGACGCATGCGCACACACAATCACTGGTGCACAAATGGGCGGCAGAGCGTGCACACACACACAAACACACACAAACACACACAAACACATACCTCTTGAAGTAAAAAATACATACATCTCAGTAATCTTTGCCAAGCAACCCATCCCTACCTCTACTTATCTCTCCCATCCCCCCACTCCCCCCACCCATATTTCACCTAGTGGTTCTACTCCCCAAATGTAATCACACCGTTGCTTAAGCTCAAGTGGGGGAACTTGCAGGGATGCAATGGGCTGAATCCTACACCTCTCTCTTTCCCTCTATCTTTCTTTCTCTCGCTCTCCCTCTCTCTCGGTCTCTCCCTATCTCCTATGCTCTCTCTCTCTCTCTCTCTCTCTCTCTCTCTCTCTCTCTGAAGCCACTGGGCTCCGGAACCAAAGGGGGACGTGAGAAGAGGCCAGCCGCTGAGATCAGACCTCTGATCCACTGTCCTCTGAGCTTGCAGGGCTGGTCCTGGCCAGTCAATCATCAGATGCGGGGGGGGGGGGGGGGGGGGGTGGAGGGGGTGGGATGAGTGGCGAGCGATTGAGACTCCTCTGGGCCTCCTCCCGTCGTCGGCGGAGAAGGCGCGTGGCAAAGGGAGATAAGCAGCGGAGGCGAAAAATCACGCGGATTACAGGGAAGGTATAAGCAAGTGACTGGGAAAGGAACCACACCCTGTGAGATAACCTGGCAGCTTTTTGAAGGGGAACAATCGCTGGCTTAAGCTCCTCTGTGAGGGGAACTGACCCTAGTGTTTGCCCAACGTCTTACTGCAAAGACTTTGGCCTTAGTGGTTTGTAGCGCCAGACCATCAGTCCATTTCCTGTGCTTTGACATGATGACCTTTTAAGAGATGAATTTTGTTGAGTTGTTGCCTTTGACAGGAAAAGAAAAAGCAGGAAAGAAAAGAAGGAATGAATAAATAAAACAAAAAAAAAAAAATACTTACACATTCTGGTCTTGGCTGACCAATTTTCTGTAGAGCTACATTTTTAAGGTTGTGTTCAATTCATTTTCTTCCCTCAGTTTCTGCAAGCTAAAAGGAAGTGCCCTCCTCGCCAAGTTTTTGCTGCATTGAAGCCTACTTCAACTCTCTTATCACTCCCGGACTGCTCTGCTCTCTCACCAAAACTCTGCATATATGTTCTGTTCTCCAACGTGAGAGGGGGGATTGAAGCCTCTCTCACCCCATTGCTCAAGCTAAAGCTTAAACAGTCAGCAAGTGTGTAATTAGTTGGCCAAATGGGAAGGCAGCCAGGGAGCTTTGCAGCCTGGTGTGTTGCTTAACCAAGCACCTTCCCAATTTAAAACACAAAGGCTAAACTGAGATAGTGGTTCTTTCATTAACAGCAATAGACGCAAGTTTAGGTGTCAAGCCAGCTGTGACTATCAAACATTCCCCGTTTATTGGTTTCCCATGGTATAATTAATGCCATTGCCATATTTTTGACAAGACTTTGGTGACTACTGTGGGTGTTCTGGTGGCTTTGAAAAGCCTTGGGCAATTCTGACATCTTTAGAAGGTGAGGATACCAAATTGTCATCTGAAACAAAATTCTCAAAGTTCCAAGTAGATGGGGAATAGACACATCTTCGAATGCTAAAGAATAGCCAATTAGGCAGTGAGGATGGCCATCAGAGATTATAGAACATGAGATTATTTGGCTACTTGGAGTGAGGCGTTTGTCAATGAAAGTTTCCTTATTAAGGGCCTTTTCTCCTGAAAGCTTAAATTAGTGTGGACTTAGTCTGAATCCTTGACAGGCAATCCTCTTGTAGGTTTACCAACCTACCTGGAGGAGCATGGAGGAGTAGAAGTCCTTATGTGAAATAAACAATAACATATATTGATTTAAATTATTTATGCAGGTAGGTTACAGTGTCTGAGCCAACCACATATTCCTAATTGATTTTTTCCTTCGGCTCCTTCGTCTTTTGTAGAGCAAAAAACAAGATGACAATCCCTGAGGAATTGAGATTCTGTCCAGGACGTCTTGAGTGCCAGAGAATAACTAACCGCAACACTTTCTTTTGTATTTCCACAGAAAAAAAAAAAAACTTCAGTATTTTCTAGTTTTGCATAGATTTGTGGAGAAATGAGCTGTCAACTTATTATCTACTGCAGATTACTAGCGAGGAAAGCATAAAGGAAGAAAACGCTGCTTTGATGGACAGTGATTCACTGAATTACCCCAAACAGCTGAAGTTGCTACGGATGCTTTCTGCGTCTCATAGATTATAAGCTTCTGTGCACATTTAATTTTTTTTGCTGCTACAGTAGATTTTGATAGCAACGCCATCTGAATGCAGATTTACAGTAGTTGACACTCTGCCATCACTGGATTCAGTGTCGGCATACTGTAACCAGAGTCTTCAGTTATGCTGTTGCAGATGTGGATTGTCATGGTGGTTACAACCATGCACAGCATACAGAAAGGAAGCTTCAGCAAATGTTTTCATTTAATAAGGTTTGGTTTCAAGAATGAATGTCATTTCTAATATCTTTAGGCCCTTTAGCATTACTATAGCAGTACTTCTACCTGCTGCAATGGTTAAAGAGATATACAGCTCCTCTCGGTAGACTCTCATACAGCATAGAATATTTATTTTTAAGGGGACAGGTGGAGACGGCAGCAGGGTGTTTTTTTTTTTGCTGCCATCTCTGCTATCTTGTAGCCTTGAATTTAAAAACAGTAGGCCAAAAGATGGGTGGGACACATTATGCTGCCAGGAGGATAAAAGCCGAGCCCTGGCTGGCTATTTAAGAGACCATTATCTTTCTAGGTACAGAGGCTGGCACCAGCGCACTCCTTTCCTCGCTGCGGGTCACTTATGAGGGATGATACTGAGGCTTTTTCTCCTCCCTTCAAAGTGACAACAGTACTGGGTTGGAGACAGCGCAATGCATACTGTATGTGTGAGAGCCTGACAGTCAGACAGCTCCTCTGTCACCTGTCTCAGGTGCCTGCCAAGAAACTTCCGGAAGAGAGTTTGGGAAGTGGCTAAATGTACCACATGCATTCTGGAAAAGAAAGAGAAGGATGTAGAGACAAAGAGAGAGAGAGAGAGAGAGAGAGAGAGAGA
>JAGFZM010000034.1:1123474-1148528 GCA_017657215.1 Limnothrissa miodon | reverse complement strand
TATATATATATATATATATATATATATATATATATATATATATATAGTACATGTATATATGGAAATATATCCATATATTCTTCATCCACTATTCTTTACATTAGAGCATTCTGTGACAATATCAACAAATCGAAATTCATTAAGTTTCACCTGCTTAGACACATTCCTACAGTACACACAGCAGTGGTTAATGAGACTGAAGGCTACGCTAATGCGAGCCCTTCCCACAGGGCCACAGTGACGTCGGCGTACAGTGTGCAGACAGAGTTCAGCCTGCATGAAATAAAAGGTGTCATTAATTAAACAGTGTGGAGATGCCCCGTGAGATTATTACTGTGCATGGCGAGCACTGTCTCACTGTCTGTCTCCTGACATGAGCAGTCAGTGAACAGGGAGTTCAAGGGTTCGCCAGTCTTACTGGGGTCATCTTGGACGACGCATATTATACTGAAAATACGGCGTGGAGGGCCAACTTCATCAAAAAAGTTTTTTTCAGAGTTTGCGGGTTCAAAAATGTCGGAGACAAATTAATTTTGGAATTTATGAAAAGGAGAAGGGCAGGTTCCCCTCCACTGTTAATTCTGCATTACATCTAAGAATCAATATGACTATTCTTTCCCCCCAGGATGCTCCAAGGCTGGTGATCTGACAATAATCAGTCTCTCTTTTTTGTGGAAAAATGTCAGCAGGGTAGCCCCTAGAGCAATTAGAATTTAAATTCTACTATTTCTTCCTACGAATGACTTTTGGCTAAGGAACACTTGTACTTGAACTTGTACTTGTATGTAACTACGTATGTGATTCTTTGCGCAAAACAACTGTCAGAATAATTACCCTGTACGTAGTTGTTTCTGACCATTAAATCCATGTTTATTGTCTACTGCATCAGAGAGCTGGAGACCCACAGTCTGCTGTAGCAGTAGGCAAACCGCACTGCACAACACATGACCTTAATGTTATTGGCATTGTGCTTAATCATTTCAGCACAGAAATACTCAGTGAGCAATACTCAATAAGTTCTGTGTGCTCTGCCACAAGAAGTGGAAAGAAATGTCTATCATTTTGATCAACTATATGAAACGCTTTGTTTGGCTGCATTTGAATGACTTGCTTGTCTGTAGCGTATTTACTCACTAAACTCTGCAAGTCTTGGGCTGCAGAAACATACATGAGGCATGAATTATAATTTGCTCCTGCCGTACCTTAAACAGCCTGTGACTGTGTTCGCATGTGTCATGTGTTTTATGCATTAAATGAAGTTCCCCATACGCCTGTTTGTATTCATGTATGCATGGCCTACAGTGCTGTCAATGCTTCTACTGTGCTGTCAATCAATCACAACATTTTAATTTGATAGGCTACATGTTTAGCAGTCTATCTCGTGCCCAAAACAGTGTACAAACATGTTCTCAGAACATCTCAAAACATTTCCCAATTCACCGATTCCCTATTCCACTGATAACACAGAGAGGTGATGTTCCTGATGGAATCCTCTGGCGTCATCATCTACTCTGTCCTCTACTGTACAACCCCATCTAACAAAATGTCGCCTGGCTTAGGGCTAGTCATTGTCACCTAGAGGTCAGTCTTCAATAGGGTCGGGCGATGTCCCCTAATTTTGACCATTTTAATGTAAACATCGTGATGGACGATGATATCGCTGGGGGGGGGGGGGGGGGGGCTTATATTGAGCTACCTTGTTTTCGTTATTTTATAACCCAAATAGTTAATCATCTGTGCGTAAAAGGACATTTATGGCCAAAGCAATTTGCCTTTTAAATTAACCACTCTTCTCTTATGAAAATGCATATAGTTGCATCAGTTATCCTATTTTCAACAGGGAGCTCATTAGCCGATTGAAACAGGTTATCCGATCAGATATTCTTACTATAACGCTAAACTGGCAAGACAAGCCGTCAATTAGAAGACTGTTTTTTAATGTTCGCTGCTCTGCCGCATCAGATGCAGCCAGTTCGATTAAGTACATCTTAAACCGGCACTAAGCAACATTCTGTTTTTCTCTCTCACAAGCTCCCTCTAAAGCCCGCTGTATTGCACTGCATTCTATTGGAGGCGGTCCGCGCTGCTGAACATTGCAAGTGCTGTATCTACCGCTATTGGCCACGGTGGCGCATTCTACACCGTTCGTTCGCCGTGTAATGACTAATTTTAGCATCCTAAACAGTATGAAACGGATTAATTAAAGGTCTCATTCCATCGTATTTTCATTAATTTTGTGGTGGTCTCTTGTCTAAAATAATGTCATGAGAGTTGGTTTCGACAAAAAATATGCTGTGATTGTCTTGTTTCAAGCTATTTTAGTTAGGTGAAAAGGAGAGCAGGGATAGCTCGAGAGGATTCTTATGAATATTAATGATATGCAAATGTTTCGCCTCTGATTGGCTAACAACACTGTGACGCTTCCTCTAGTGGGTCTGTCTGCAGGCAGCCTAACGTTTCTTGAGGGCGGGTTAACTGCATAGCTAATGTTCAAATTGACGTACATTGGTACGGCTTTTCCGATTCGCTCGTTTTTCCAGGCAGTTTTCTATCACAGGCGAATACAGACTACAGGGGTAGGAGAGCATTTTGAAGTTGAGCATAGAAGTACAACTTGGGCTGACCTATGGTAATGTAAAAACATCAAGTCTTAATCGGTTTATTTTGGAAGGAGACCTTTAAATGAAAAATGTTGCATAGTGGGCCTTTAAGCTAACGTTAACTGTTATCTGCTTTGACTGACCCATTCGGTAACGTATCTGGTGTAGCCAGTTAAGAAGAGAAGGAGAGAGAGAAGCGATGAGACGCTTGTTTAGTTTGAGTAGGCGGTAGTTCTAATAATAACCTAATAAAGCAAGACGTTGATTATCTTTACCTTATATGTCACCATTGAAGATCCTGAAATGTAGTCCAACGCGGAACAATAGACTAACACGATAAGACCAATAGCAATAGCAGAGCATCTGTGTAATTTTTTTTGGTCCCACATAGGCTACTCATCACGCAGTCGTCTTTACTGTAGCCTGTAGACTTTAGCGTGACTTTAGCGGAACTTTCCCCAAATGTAAGCTCTCGAACCCTACAAACTCGGTGCCAAATGTTTTTATTGGTTTATTAATTTCAATTAATTTTGATAGTTTAACGTTTATAGGCCAACCATCGGTTATACAGTCACTGTTAACACCCCTAACTTAGTTTACAAAGCAGTCTGCAACAGAGCTCCTCACAAAGTTTAAGTCTAGCTAGGCCAACTATGTGTCTGATAGGGTGGTGGGCGTGGCATCACGATGGTGGTTCTCCATCGTGATGATGGGTCATCCATGACGATGAACAATGACATCGTCCATCGGCACAACCCTAGTCTTCAACCATTAAAAAAGCAAAGAAATTCAAACTCAAGTCAAATGCAAAGGAAATCCCAAACAACAGCGAGACCTCTAGGGAAAAAATGAAATACTTTTAAACTGATAATAAAACTGTAAGGTGAAAAAAAGACCCTCACCCTGACGGGGACAGTTGGGTTGTGTTTTCTGGAAATTGAAAGCATCATATTGTATCCAGCATACTATTTTGATTTCACACTTCATGAATTGACTATTAAAGGATAGCCAACTTCATGCCCACTTATGAAATACACTTAACCACCACCCTTTACAGCATGTGTGCGACTCAGTATTAATTTCTACAGATCTAGTGGTCTGTCATTGGCCTACCTATACAGCCATTTCCATGACAGACTTCTCCACTACGCCCTGCGTCTTCTTAAATGCAGGACCCTGACCCTGGTTCTATAAATACAGCATAAATTCACACATTCTACTAAATGACTCATCTAAGTGACACACGGGGGAGAAGAAAGGCACAACAAAAGTCCCTGTCAGGCGGAATTTGACACGGCTGCCGCTGTAAGGAAACTGACATCCGGCGGGGCCGCTTCGAACGAACAGCCAGTTTGCACTGACTGACTGCGGGCATGAGTCACGGCCCTCCCCCCCATCCCACCCCATCACGCGGCCTTCAGAGCGAAGCGACAAACGCAAATGGTTAGAGGGTACGCTGTGTTTGATCAGGAGGGGCTCCACACACACTGAGTAAATGGCCGTCATATCCAGAAGGCTTCCAGGACAAACTAACTGGCAGACTCATCAGATGCATTAGGCTTACGAAGCAAAGGGAAAATAGCATGGATAGACTACACACAGTGCATCTGATGACACACAGATAGTACTTCATACTTCACACTGCCTACTGCCACACCTAGTTAATGGGTGCATATGTGTGTGTGTTTGTGTGGGTGTGTGTATCAAAGAGAGAGAGAGAGAGAATTTGTATGCTGAATTATGCAATTGTGTAACCCTAAGCACAAATTTTAAATACACACACACACACACTATTGGTCCCATTGACAGCTTTGTTCACTGTTAATTGCACCGTCAACCTTTCACGTCCACTTTTGCTGGCTTTGCATGGCTTGTCTTAACTGGGCTTGAACTAATCAGAAACACAGGAGACAATCAGAAAAGGCATCTGGTGGCCTAAGAATCTGCAGGCCTCCCTATCCTTGCAGAACAGAAGTGAAACTAGCTTGGTACCATCTCTGCAAACGTTTACCTAAAGTGAAGCGTAAAGTGAAAAGTGTAGTCCAGCAGGCTGATTTTTTTCCCGTAAATAGATTTTGAGTGAAGCACACTTTCATATGTGTGTGTTTTGTTGAAAATTGGGCTGTGAGATGTTGTTTTTCCCCTGTGACATTTTTTTTTTTAACTGAATCAGCTCGAAAGCTTCAGTCCTCATTTATCCAGTGCCATCATCACCACCTCCCTAGCTCCTTAAGGAGTGTGTGTGTGTGTGTGTGTGTGTGTGTGCTGTGACTCACGTCCTCATGAGTTCATTATAGAAGGTTTGAGTAAGGCCTGATGACAATCAAACAAGTGGGTGGGGGAGGGGGAGGCCCATACACACACACACACACACACACACAAAGACAAACCACAGCGAGGCTTTCAAACCCTTCTTGTTCTCTGCTGCTCATTTGACCTACGGCTCTTTGATCCAGCGGGGCATTAATGCTCAGTGTGGTCTTCACTGTGGTTCACACTGGTAGCAAAGCTAAATGAGTTTTGGGTACAAACTAAAAGGTGCATTGCATCACAAATTGCACAATTTACTTTGTCATCAGTGAGGTTTGTGGCCATATATAGAAACCTTAGAAAAATAATTAGATATCACTTCCTTTAAACATGCATTTGGGATGGTTTGTACAGTTTGGATAAAAAAAATACACACAAAAACTTTTGTTAACTAACAAAAAATCAAACAAATAACAACAAAAAAAAAACGTATGTAAAACTAACACTAACAAATAATTGTAGAATGTGGATAAAGGGAAACGTCGTGATTCACAATAATGAGAATAACCCAGTATTGCCATAGACTTCCACAGCCCTAGTGCAGCATACAGCTGAAACAAAGGGCAGAGCGTTTTCGGATCTCCCCGCACCTGCTTTATGTTTGTCTGAAACTTCAATTGCCGCTGTCAATGAAAGGTGACACCAAATGTCACACCTTATTAGTATTTTGCAATGACCATCCTGCCCCAGCGGATGATTGCACACCACTGTTATACAGCCTCTATCACCGCCCTTGATGTGCTCAGTTACTACATGTGTGGAACCAAACGGTAACTTAGTGGCCTGAAAATAATTACAAGGTCATTTGAATTCAATCTCGGCATCATACCCTTCCTTTTGTGAATAAGGACAGATATCTATCTACGCTATGATAAATGGATAGGCTGAATTTAACACGTTTTCTCTGAAAATTACACCTTCAAAATGTTCATTTGCAGGTTTTTGCCGAATAATTTTCACACTTAACCTAATGTACGTGTCTTCTTTTTCAAATCTCTTAAACACTTTCACAATAACCATGTAGGAGAAAAAACAGTATTCTCATTTACAGCATTGTAGGACAAATTCAACCAATCACCATGTTATTCGAATTCTCATTCTTCTAGTCAATGTTCAATCTACATTCAATTCTATTTACTTATTTGCCCTATTAGAATTGTGAGACTATTATTAGTATTACTTTATATAGTGGGTCATTACATGGGAACCCAGTAATACCCAGGTAATGACCCCTTTGCATGCAGGGGATCAAGGTATCATGGTACAATAGTATCCATATTGTATTCTGATTGGTCTGTTCCAAAAACAGTAAACAACGTTTTGACATTAAAGCTATGATCTACGTTTCTGAAAATCAGCCTCTGAGACAGATTTGAAAAAAGCATCCCGCCCCCCCCCAAAACCAAATACCTCACCTCAGTGTACAATGATTACTCCCCCCTAGCTGCTAAGCTAATCACGGGGGAGTAATCGGAAACGGAGGAGGAGTGGGAGGGGACGATGCGGGAGGAGGCGGGATGACGAGGAGCAGGGGAGACGAGGGGATTGGATGGAGATCCGTCCCGGATGGTTCACATTGGTCAATTTCTATGCTGGATTACGGCTGATAGACTGAATGGATTTTTTTCGTTCTTTTGATTATTCATATTGTGAAGATCGGTCCACAGTACCATAATCACAATATAAACGAAGTTGATAATAATTACAAATTATTCAAAATCACAGACCATAGCTTTAAATCGCTTTATTCATCCACGCCAATAAGGCATAGATTTGATTAATAAATAAAGAGAGATTCCCATATTTTGAAAAGATGTGCATTGTATTAAGTGCAGTGTTTCATTAGTTACATTACTCGTTACTTCTATCAAAAGTAACTCAGTTACTTCAAGTTACTCGTTACTTTCAGAGTAACTCGTTACTAGGGAAAGTAACTTGAGTTTTACTCAGAATGCTTACATGCACTATCCTGCCACACGTGCACTGTGCCACCTAATGGCCTGAACCTAGAGTGTGAACCTAGTTTTGAGTGCAATTTAATGATAGAAATTAATGAAATTGAACTAGAAAGTAACAATGTTTGTTTTATGCGTCACTTTTTAATCTACCATAAATTCCGACCTATTAAGCGCACCAGCTAAAATTAGGTGGAAATAACGATTGCTTCATATACGCCACGCCGAACTATTAAACACAGGTGTTTTAATGTTAAATTACCTTATATAGAGTTCCTGCTAGCAGGGAGGAGACTGTCAGCACAGAGGTGACTGTATGGGAATGCAAAGCGTCGCCCGATTTTAACTTTCAGACGTTTACGTGACAAACAGCATTAGTGCAGCGCACGTCCTGCAGTCATATACAGCGTAGGCCTAGTAGTGCAATATGACAAAACAAAAAACGAAGCTCACAGCGCTTGATGAGGCAATGACGTTAAGGGCTAAATTTAATTTGTTTGTAAAAGTGATTACTGTAACTTGTCAGTAAAAGTAGGTTACTGTCACGCGGCTGCTTAAAACGGCTGTTTAACCAGCATCTTTTCCAAATGCATACTGTATCAAGAAAGCTTACTATACCAGAGAAGTCAGTCATAAATGCTTGTGTCATCGTCTTCCTCCTGTGTACTAAAAGTTGCTTTATGAGATTCTGCAGGATTCTAGCACGATTTAATTTTAGTCTCAAATCGTAGTTTGATCAACCCAACAAACCATGGTCAACCAATGGATAACAAGTTGGTACAGGAGTGCATTAACGCCCACCCCATCTATTTGCTGACTGGCCGTCGCTAAGGTTTGTTTGAATGCACACCATTCAGGTTTGAGTGTTACAGCCCGTGTTGTTTTTTTTCATAGTGTATTCAGGGGGCAGAAAGCAGGCTAAACAGTGACAGTAAGCATTCCCTGGCCTCTCCAACGCAACACACAAAGTAACGAGTAACGACCCTATCTTAATCTCAGTAATGATTAACGCGTTCCTGATTTTGACAAAGTAACTCGTTACCGTGCTCGTTACCAAAATAGTAACGTAGTTACTGTAACGCATTACTTAATAACGCGTTAGTCCCAACACTGATTAAGTGTGAAAACCATTTACAAAAACTATAAACTATAAGCTTTGGAAACACTTTCCCTATTCATACAATGAATTGATTTGACCTTATCTAAGAAATATAGTTACCCATATGTTTCCGTCTTGGTGGTATGGTTTCCAGTTGCGACCTGTGTCGCTGTAGAGGAGTCTGTAGCGTGTCGTCCAGTCTGAACTGCTGTACCTGCCCTGGGTGGCGACGGATGTCACCTGTCTCCGGATCCCTAGGTCCACCTGAAGCCACTGGTAATGATCGGTATCGAGCGGAGACCATCCGCCTGCCCCTGGTAGGATGATGATATCACAGCATTAGTGCTTTAACTCCACAAAATCATTACTATGTTTCTTTGAACAGTGGAGGATGGCAAGAGGACGAGCACAAATATCCACTGCAGCACACTTCAGAGGGGTATGACTGAGAGTCAACTGAGCCTTGCCAGCTGGTGGAAAAATAGCATTGTCATGTCTAACAGTGAGGATTTTGTTCGAATGGTGCTTTTATTCGAAGAAAGTGACTGCAAGTGACTGAAAGTGTCCTTTAGTAGCAAGCCTTTCAAGGACTTGTGCTAATGGACTTTTCTCCTTTTTTTCCCACCCTAAGCTATATGATACACATCTTGTGCTATATTGCAGCCTGCAAGCTCTAGAAAAAAAAAACATCAAACAAGTCCAGTAAAAAAAAACTTAAAATGACTAAAATAGCTGATCAGTTTGGTTCCTTTATAGTCGGTCAGAAAACCTCACCATGACACCCAATTGGGAGTGGAAAGGAGGAGAGGGGGAGTGTCAAGATAAAGACTTGATATAACCAGTAGAAAAATCCGATATCCGATATCAGGTAATTGGTCATTACTCTTTGTGTCTCAAGACTTGACAAACAGGGAATATCATTGAAAAGTCAATAGCTCTTAATTCAACCTGAAGATACAAATCATTTGACTTTCCCTTGTCTGACCAATGAGAGCAAAGGGGAATAAAAAAAAAAACAGTGACAGGATGTTAAGCAGGCGAAAGACAAACAAGACTACAAGACAGTGTCCCTAAACAGATAGATTTGAACTTGCAGAAAGGTACAGCGGTCAAGTTGAGGGACAGGTCTTTGTCTGTCTCTCTGTCACTAGGGCAGATGTGCGGAGACGATAAGGCAAGTCATATCAAGTAGGGAAGGGCAGAGGAAGGACGCAGTGAACAGTGGATACGAGCCATGACACTGTGCCTTGGAGCAAGATTCAGGACAGAATGAATACTCTCTCAATCTCTATACTGACCCTTGTCTGATCTGATCCCACAGAGTCCATGATTATGCTGCAAAAGAAAGCGTGAAACGGTAACATAAAAGGTCGGTTCTCAGGACATCGTTGCCAAGTGTGCTTCCCTCTGAGTTTAACAACCACTGGCAGCTAAAGACATCATTAAACCTGTACGCGTCCCTCCGTCTTATACTCGGGGAGTTGCTTCTGCAAAGAACGCCAATGTTAACTTTCGGACAGTGCTAGTAATTGGGGAAACAAATGAGAACCTTGTCGGCCATTTTCCTGCCAAGCTCCGTCTTTTCATGTTCCTCCGTCTTTCATGGGCTACACCTCCTCCTGTCTTTTAACCTCAAGATCAGAGGAGATTTTTCCCACAAAAGCTCTCATAAAAAAGGCAAAAAGCAAAGTGGATTTTTGTTCCTTTGAATGCAATATCATTTTTTTCCCCACCTGCCCATCACCAGACGTTATGATCTGAAACCTGGCCTGATTATCCATACTTTTAGCACACGGCAGGAAGTCGCCTGGACTGGATAATTCTAGAGCGACCGGTTGAATTACCTTAAGTGCATTGGTCTGCACCACCACCGACTTAAGGGGTGATGTATGAAGCGGGAGAAAAGACAAAGAAAGAAAGTGCATAGTACTAGGAGAGTGGTGCTACCAAACGCTCTACATGGAAGAATTAATGAGAATACATCAAGTGCATCAAACAACACTGGATCTATCTGGTCAAAGTACAAAGAGAGTTCTTTATTCCTCTTCATCCTTCCTGCCTGCTCAGCATACAAAAATGCTCAGGGGTAAAAAATGGAAGTCGGAAAAAAGAGGGAACAGGGAAGAAGTCAAACATTCCATAATTTAGTGCTTGTTAGCGACATTGCTAATCTAAATGTCAGTGGAAGCTACAGTGGATGGTAATTGGTGTGTTCATGTGATGCACAATGAGATGGGAAGTGAAAAGGCAAACTTCAAGCAGCTCATGAATGATTGAAAGTCATTTACACTTTAGACCGAAAAAGGAGGAAACAGACGCTCAAATAGATCATTCGGATGGGGGTTGTTTATTTGTAGCTGGGAGGGGTTGTACAGTGAACTCAACTGTCCTGTGACAGGAGGGCCAGAGGAGGGGGGGAGGGTGGGTGTTTAATTCTGTGGGGTAATTGGTGCCGATTCCTGGGAAGCATTTGTGGGGCTGAGACTAGGGTTAGGGAGGAGGCGCGGTGTGTGTGTGTGAGCGGGAAGAGAAGAGAAAAGAAAATGAACCGCAAGGATCACTGCCTGCATGTCGCTTATTAGCACTCCAATCTCATGCTTGGGTACATTGGTATTCCGCCGCAGTCCTCCCCTGTTACAGGATGAAGCCCTCACTCTCTCTCTCCACAGCAGGCACCCCGGCAACACCTCTCCACCCAGCCGGCAGCCAGTCAGCCAGCCTGCCACCCTTCCACCCCCCTTTCCTGCCCGCACTGTGGGCCACCTTCAGTCACCTCAATTGTTCCCATACTCGCTCTCTCACTCATTAGCTTCCCACTAGCTTGCCAGTCCATGCTTTTCTCTCTTTCTCACCTCCCTCTCTCTTTTTCACTCCTTCCCTGCCTCGCACCTCCACCTCCCCACCTCTCCATCTCCTTTTCCCTCTCTCACTCTCTCTCACACTCTCACACTTCCTCTCACACACTCTTGCCTTCCTTTCACTCTCTTTCTCTTCTCACCCCCCTCTTTTCCTCTCATTCTCTGCCTTTCCTCCGGTATTCCATTCTCTGCTCATCACCAAACTGAGCAGTGGTGGGCTTGCCCCTCTCAAACCTCCGCCACCCTCCAGCTGTGCAGGACAAACAGCTTTCCGCTCAAGAGGGATTTGACCTTTCCTGCCTCCGCAAGCACACGGCCGGGACTCGTGCTCTCACAGATGAGCTGGCGCTAAATGGATGGTCCACCTCGCTGAAATTGAAAGCAGGGCCTGCAGAGGTTGTGTTCTCTCTCTCTCTTTCTCTGTCTCTTTCTCTCTTGTTCTCAGGCCATCTCTCTCTCCCTGTATCTTTTTCTCTGTCTCTTCTTCTGAGGCGGTCACGAGAGTAGTATTGATAGAATGATAACGTGTTTGAACGTGTCTAAATAACTAAGACATTACCCTGTCATTAGCACATAATTTCATGTACAGGAACATTAATGACACATTTTTTAATGGTTATTATGGATAATGGTTGTCATTAAGTGTCCGTTTTTTCTACCCAAATCATGTCAAATTCGTGTTACATCGGTACTTCGTAATACTTTTTGTGACGTTGATACTGTTTTGGGATAGCTAATGTTCAGTCATGAACATTATAGCAGTGTCATGAATGTTCAAGACTGATGTCATGCTAATGGCATTTTAATGGCAGTTTTTCAAGACACCTTCAAAGTGTCTTCAAAAAACACGAAGACACCTTCAAAAAACACTTTCACAAGTAATTTCATCATCTTGTCACCCAAGACTGTGCACAAATGTTAAATTCCTTCCCAAGCCTACTGTAAGTGGAAGAACAGATTCTGATTAAATGCCCCTTGTCACTCTGACTGTCATTCCAAAAGGGTTTATGTCTATTTTGCTAGGGATGATGGCATTTACAGGAATGTAGGCAAATCGATGGGCTGTAAGGTGAGATGCTTATTGATGATAAAGATGATTTATCCCAATCAGATGCATGCATGATGGCGGTAAGCAAGCTCTTGTGATGGATCTTTTCTCCAGCGTTGCTGCACTTGGTATTCATCCAATGTGTTCACAATAAGTACAGCTAAAGCAGATTTATAAAGAGACTGAAAACAACAAATGATCCAAATTTGATGGCGACTCAGACCTTTGCCAAGCACCCTGAGAAAAGCAAATCAACCCTCTAGACAGTCTCATCATAAGCGTGTCCGTAATCAGAATGGAGATGAATAAGAATTTGGCCTGCAATTGATTTTATGCCACCTGTTTTATTTCCAGCAAACAATCTGTGTAAATTGACTTTTTTCTCCATTAGGATCTCACATCATGTGAACCTTTCATTTTCTAAACAAATGTAGCTTCCTAAAAAAACACACAATACACACACACACACATAAAGCACAGACACTACCAAAAACACACATACACACACACACACACGCACACACACACACACACATCAGCCTGGCTAACAAATGCCTGCGACAAGTTGACGGTGTTGAGCTGGAGGTGGCATATGGGGGGGCTGGCTTCTTTCATTAGCGCTGACAGCCTTTTATGATGGTGCTCATCTGGGTGAGGATAATGAGCCTGTTTGGGTGGCATCACCCCTAAACACCCCTCACCCCACACACACATACACACACACACACACAAAGCGCTAGGGATCCATGCCACCCGTGGAGCGCTGTGGGCCCAGACAATGCCAGGAGGAGTTCCATGGCAGGGAAATGGGTCCATGTGGCGACAGGTGCTAACAGGCTATCAACACATGGCCCCAACAGACCCCTGGCAGGCTCAGAGGCACATGATGGCAAGGCAAAGCAGCCTCACTGTCGGGTTCTGGTAGAACCCCTACCCAAGAAAGTTATTACATAAACAGGAACGGAAGAGCCTCTTTCACAGACGGTATAGCCTACATTCCAGACCTGCCTAATTCAAGTATCGCAACCTGAAATACCACAGTATAAAATGAGACATATAATCACTATTCATGACTGGTTGTTATTTCTCTTTATGGCATACATGTGAACCAGTTTATGTCTCGGTGTCTTCGCCCAGCCGCCTATATCTAATTCTACCCCATTTCCTCTGCTGTGTTTTAATAAAAAATTGTGGCAAGGGTGGCTCGCATTACCCCTGAGCTTTCATTATTATCCTGCCAGGACAGAGTGACGCCCGTGGCAGGTCTGGCTCCATGGCGGCGCAGATAAAGAATCATTAGCATGCCTCATACATTTGCCTTAGCTGCAATAATGAGAATTCCCCAGCTCTGATAAGATGAGGGCACCTAGCTATTAAGAGCAGAAGCTGTCATCATGCAGTGATTCACTTGGAAGGAGAACGGCTGGTGGTGGTGGTGGTGGTGCCTGTGCGTCTGTTTGTCTATCTATCCAGCAGGGTGGCAGAATGAGAGAGAGAGAGAGAGCGAGAGAGCGAGAGAGAGAGGAATGAAGAAGAGGTGCAAGAAGAAGGAGGGGGAGGATGTGGTGGCGCTGAGAGTAATCATGTCACCTTGACAAACGTGGGCCTTGCGCATTGCTCGACAGGTGTGGGGGCCGCATGCACGCGTCTGTCCATGTGGTGTGCCAGTATGTCTGTATGTGAGTGTGTGTGTGTATGTACTTGTGTGTATTTAGGTAAATGCGTACCTGTGTATGTGTGCGTGTACCTTTGTGTGTGTCTGTCTGTGTGTGTGTGTGTGTGTGTGTGTGTGTGTGTGAGAGAGAGAGCTGTGGCCCCTGTGGGCAACCTGTGGCCCCAGTGGTGTGACAAAGAGCCCAGTGTCAGCTGTGACTGGTGATGAAGCCAGGGCCACCGGGCATGTTTCATTGATTACTCTCACAACGCCCGATGGCTTTCACACACACACACAGAGAGAGAGAGAGAGAGAGAGAGAGAGAGAGAGAGAGAGAGATGGAAGGAGGGGCAGAGAATAGAGGGAGGGTAAATGGAAAGAGAGGAAATAGTCACTAATGAAAAGAGAAATGAAGAGAGGAGAAATAGAGATATAAAGAATAAGAATGACACAAAGACAGAGGGTGAAACGAGAAGGTGGCTGGTGGCTAGAACGAGCAGAACGAGGAGAAAAGCATAACAAAGGGGAAAGAACAGTGATGAGCTACAGAGAATCTATCTATCTACCTATCAATCTATGTACAGAATCTATCTTTGTACAGGATCCATCTACTGTATGTACAGTATGAACCGTATCTATCTATCTATCTATCTATCTGTACAGTATCCACAGTATCTATCAGTCTGTCTATCCATCTATCTATTTTTCTATCTGTCTAGAAAAACAGAGATATAAAAGCAGCTCTAAGAGGGAAATATTAAAAGTGATGTTGCGTGGATCCTGTTCTGTTGCGTACTGTAAACTCTTCCCAGATGGAGGAGGTAGAGAGAACAGATGGTCGGCCGGGCACTAATGTAGCTAAAAACAGCTGTCAATCAAGCATATGTTGACAGCGAAAGGTTCCTCTCCAAAATGGGTGACAAGTGGTAGTTAATTCCCGAGAATTAATTTAATGGGATGCAATTTCCTAAATCTGATTTGCGCCTAAATTGGAAAATTTCGAACACAAGAACATAATTTAATAATCCTGTCCTTATTGTATCTCAAGTATTTTTAAATGAATTGGAACACCTTTTAAACTGATGCAATCCTCATTGTTTTTGACGATGCTATGTACATGCACTTAACATCAATTAACAGCAATTAACCAGTGTTGCCTAAAAACACCAAATGAAGACAAAATTCAGTGGGTTTTAGCATGTGGGTTCTAAGGTGGAGTGAGATCCAAACAGTGTGATAAAGACAAACAGGAACAAATCACATCAGCCTCCCCAGATGAAAGTCTTTGTCACATTTGTTGTCTGTCTTTTGGCTCAATTAATTAAAGCACAAAGGCTTTGTACACTCTGTATTCCAAGTAATTGGATGAAGCTCTCCTATGAAGCAATTTACACAATGGATTCCGCCCCGAAATAAACGCTATCTCAATGAAGTAATAACTGCAGAGTGGAATAGTACAAACAGTAGTGTAGAGAAGTCAGTCTCGTGAAACTGCATTATGCCCGAGCATCTGTGAAATTGAAGTTTGGTCAGAGAGAGAGAGAGAGAGAGAGAGAAACTTGAGTGTTTATTGGAGTATTGTAATAAGAGTGAAAGTATTGCAATGCTTGGCTTCACCTGTCTCCTGCCAGTCATGCACACAAGCCCTCCACGCAGACAGAATAGCTCACACTTTCTTAATCTATCTCTCTCTCATTCCTCTCTGTTTCTTTTTCTTTGACTCACACTTTCTTTGCCTACTGCTCTCTCTCCATCCATCCTTGTGTTGGGTTCTCCATTTAAGTAATCCCTTTTCTCTCTTTTTATCTCCCCCTCTCTCTCTCTCTCTCTGGCCTCTCTTACTCCTCTTTCTGTTTCTTTCTCTTTGACTCTCCCTTTCTCTGTCCACCCTTCATCCTCCTCTCTCTCTCTCTATCTCTCTCTATCTCTCTCTCTCTCCCCCTCTCTCTCCCTCTCTCGGCTAAATCTTCATTTCATCCTCCCTCATTTATCGTTTCTGTCTGTGGGTGTGGGTGTGGACTGTTTGTGTGTGAAAGGTGCTTTTGGTGTTCTTGTTGTGAGACTCTTTACCTCCTCTCTTGTTGAGCTTAGCATATCCCGGAGCATATCCACTGGTGAGCACTGAGGAACTGCTGAAGGCGTTGTGAGGGAGCGGCGTAGACAGAGCTTCATCACACTTTTCTAAGGGGTAACAGAAAGACAGACAGACAAAAAAATGAACAACTATTCAATTCAAAGCAAACTCAACCACAATCATCGTTCTGAATCAGATAACAGAATGTCTCACCAGCTGAACTAAAACAGTGATCACAGAACTGCAGGAGCAAAGATAATTATTTCGGAGCGGTAAACCAAGATGAACCCGGTCTCAAAATGTCTGAATCCAAAAAAGAGCTATTATCCAACTGCAAGAGGGACTGAAGCTGCAGACTCAATTAACACATAGGAATATTAATGACTGCATGGCAAGGGAAAATGGGACCTTTTAAAATGAATGATCCTAGCACACATTACTTAGAAGCCCATGGATTTATCTAAATATTTGAAGATGGGCAATTCATGGACATCTGCGACTTTGGACTTTTTAAATCACTGGGACATATGTAACAGGACTGTACATGGGATTAAGACATTAGACAGATGCTGTCTGGGGTTTATATATTGTACACATAAGCTTGCTCTCATAATTCCACAAGCACAGCTATTGTAATCTATGTGTACTGGGATGTTAGGGTGAATTAATCAACATGATTGATGTTGGAGTTGATACATGCACATGCATGAAAAAAGGAAGTGAAAATGTACGACTAGCATTCATACACCATATCATATGCAGAGATATTCCTCTGTAAAAGTAACTAATCATAGAGGATGCTCAAGGGAACTCACAGGATTTTTTCCCCTCCTAGGTGGTGATTGATACAGGCCATTTGCTGACTTACACATGAAAGCAAAGCCACATCTTCCAGCACATTAAACTAAAGCTGCCAGAGGTGCAGAACTGAGGGAGCAGAAGCAAGCCAACGTTGCAGAATAGAGTAACAAAGCTGGTGGAGCTTCTGCTAGGCCTAAAGTGGGGTGTTTGTGCCATATTTTAGTGATTTGATGTTCTTTTCTCATATATTTCAGCAATAAAAGTCTTGCCAGCAGTGCCGGAGAATGTAAGCGATATCCTGTGTACATGTTTCAAACAAACAAGCTCTGGGCAAAAGTGTATCTTCATTAGTAAAGTAAAGTGTGCAGTCGAGCAGATGTTCTCAGAAGCTTTCACTTCTGAAATCTTCTGAAATCTTTTTTTTTTCCTTTTTGCACCCAAAACATATTTTGATGAGGATGTATGGTCTTGCTTTGGTGATTGGATCATCAACCCGCAGAGTTACTGTGTGTCTCCATAAACTACAGACAACTTACAGAATTTCTCTCGTCAGACACAGACAACGATCAGCAAACTTGTCTTGTTAGCAGCAACACACCCCCATCAACTTGAGAGTGTTTCTACTTCATTGCATGCAACAAGGCAAGGCAGACATATCTGACATATTTACAGCCCAACAAGAAAACCAAAATCTGATACCTCACCAAGAAACTGAGAAGTGTTTCATAAGTGACACAATTCGCTTGATTTATGCTAATGAGGCCTTTGAGGAACACCTGTGCTCTGTAGCCAGGTGGTCCGATTGCGGCTGGCTGCAAACAGGATCATCACCTCTTGGATGATGGCTCCACACCCCTGTCACAGTCCATGTTGCTGTGTGCGTCATTCTTATAATCATTTAATGGGATGATACTCATGTTGCTGCAGCCTACATCCATGTGATGCTGTGGTAAAGATTCGAGGACGAAAGCAATTTTAGTGGATCACTGCAGTCTTTACTCACAACGTCACAAACAAGTTACCAACATCTCGAAGAACGGCACTTATAAGTATTACATTGGAAACTTTATTATGCAAACTATACAATTATCTACATTACAAATGTTAAAATGATTTGGAATATAAAATTATGTGTGAAAAAGATTAGCCTTCCATGTATTGGGTTATGCTTAACACAGTATATCCAACTCTCAAATCTCAGATATTAAAGGTAGGCCTATAGTTCAGTTTTTAACACTTTGGGCCCCTTCCACAGGTTGTCTAACATGCAATAAAGTGGTTGACACCGACATTTTGACGACTGCGTCTGTCTTGGCTATTTGGGAAATGTAGAATCGCCTCTGCCTGCTTCAAAATGGCTATCAATGGCCATTTGTTGTTTTTATTCTTAAAACACTAGTTTTGAAAGAGTGCTACTCACCAAGTGGTTAGTGGTGCTCGCTGATGTTCCAACCTAAGTATCGTCGCATACAGTTCCTGTCATGTTTTATTAGCCATTTTGTCCTATAGTCCTATAGGTTTCTATTAGAAGACTCTTTACTCCTTGATTTCACTCCGCCAGTCACAACTGAAGCGGAAGTTTACAGTATGTGTGGTTGTGATGTATCTGAAAAAATAGTTCCAGAATTTACAAAGTGCCAAATAAATCATTTATTTTGCTATAATATGTGTTTTGGAACATCAGCGACAACCACTAACCACTCCATGAGTAGCACTTTTTCAAAACTAGTGTTTTAAGGATAAAAACAACATTTCTATTGTCAAAATGATGGTGTCAACCACTTTATTGCATGTTAGACAACCTGTGAAAGGGGCTCAAAGTGTTAAAAAACAAACTATACCTTTAATCTGAGAGTGTTTAGGCACAAAAATGGCAAATAGCCTACTAAAATCCCACTGCATTTATTAACACTTAAATGGATTTACACAGCATTGCTACTGCTATACATTAGACAATGTACATCATCAGACAAGTTCATACATGTCTTAAAACATGTAATATGCATGACTCATTGAATGCTCATAGAATTTGTAGTTAATGCACCTCTAATTTTGCCTATTATTGTCATTTTGTGGAATGGTCTTTGGTCTTACCAAAACAAGTATAAAATTTATAAATCCCACATAACTGCCTTGGCAGTAACAGTTGTGTTGCCCAGATCCCCTTCTCCTACACACATATACACACACGCACACACACCACACTTTGCTGCAAAACTCTATCAAGTTGCTCTGCAGTCAGCAAATTAAATGCAGCGTAATTGTAATTTTCTTGATTAGCAAAATCAGGTGTGCTGATTAGGCTAATCAAGCAGGCCACCGGTCGGGTCAGTCAGTTTGTGTTTTAAAAAAGCATAGCAAGAAGGGACCGTCTTAGTTGAACGGGTACACCGGAGGATACGTCATCTCGTAGAAACTCCGCTTCGCGTCGTGCCTAACAACACCCCTCAGCTGTTCTAAAACTAGCGTATATCTACGCACGGCCTCTCGTGGCTTATTGCTTAATTCAACGTCGGCAACTTCTGCATTCTGATAGCGGTGGCTAGCATGGCTACAGTGAATTACACGTTACACCACTGAATACCTTAATCAAACGGAGAGAACATTGTTGCATACCTTTATGTTTTGTCCGTTTCTTCTCCACTTATTTTCTTTTTTTCCTAAATTGGGTACCTGATAGCTTTGGCCTTTATCTCCATCACTGTGTTTACACCTAATCGACAATCAACAGATTAGCATTAGCAGTTACTCACGTCCATAAGTCAAGACTAAACCAATTCACCTCCACATCATAATCGTTATTATAAGGCCTACCTATTTTTATTAGCAAATTCACATAATTAAATAAAAAGGTGTTACTTATTGGTCTGTGTTTATATATTTTTCTCTTTTTTTCTAAGTAATATTTTGAATTAAATGTGCGTTATTTGTAATAAAGTCAGGTGTCACTGACATAGTTAAGCCCACCTTCTTGTCCGCTTCATTTGGGAGAGGTAAACTGTAGCCTATACTCTGCGCCCCCAACCCCTCCCCTCATCCCTCTCGGCTCGCTCAGCTTCTGTGCGGCTCCTTCAGCAGCAGGCAGGGGCGGCACAGGTAGCCTATCATAGACACTAGTACGGTGTAAATTTTAGGACATTCTCAGATGTCAGAGTCAGGTGTCAGACATCAGATGAAAAGGAATGAGGTGTCAGGAAAACCTCTGTCAAGTTTACAGAATGACACATTCATTTCTCAGACATCAGATGAAAAGGAGTCAGGTCTCAGGAAAAAACGCTGTCAGACAAAAAAAGTCTCACGTGAAAAGTTATCAGAGTCAGGCTTCAGACATCAGATGACAGGGAGTCAGAAAAAAAAGGCTGTCAGAAAAAATTGAGTCAGACAAATAAGTCTCAGATAAAAATGTATCAGTTGTCAGAGTCAGATATCAGACATCATATGAAAAGGAGTCAGGTCTCAGAAAAAACATTGTCAAAAATAGTGGAGTCAGGACTCAGAAAAAATGGAGTCAGACAAAAAAGTCTCAAATGAAGAAGTCAGGTCTCAGAAAAAAATCGTTGTCAGAAAAAGTGGAGTCGAAAAAGCCTCCACAAAAACCTCCGCATTCAATGGAGGATGTAAAAAAATATGGACAACGGGTTTGCAAATTTGGACTCTAATGAGAAAATAAATAAGATGTTGCTATCACTAGGCTAAAGCAGAAAGACCTGTTGACTACATGTTCGCGGCGCTTAGCGGCGAACGTCATGTACATGAAGGCATAGACACCATGGTCAGTGTTGGGGAAGTTACTCAAAAAAAGTAACTTGTTACTTTACTTTAGTTACTGCATTAATTTGTAACTAAATTACTTTACTCGTTACTCCTTTTAAACAGTAACTCACTACACTACTCGTTACTTTACTCGTTACTTTTTTCTCCCTACCCATCCAGATTCTAGGCAGAAGCACAAACTATTTGTTCCACCCCGTTTACACATATGTTTTCTCTTAAAAACGGACACTTCCCCCTTCGTTTGCGCCTTTCATTTACACACAAACGGATGTCGCCTCTGAAAACGATTCTTTCTAAAAACTCCGGCAAAAGTGGAGATTTTTGGAAAACTCTGCTGTCTGGTGGGAGAACTTTGAAAATGAGGTGGTGGTTGTCCCGGAGGAATGGCGTGAGGCTTCTGGTTGGCTTGTATGGCTTTCCTTCTTCCTACACTGCGGCCCATAGGCTTAGCCTAGGTATGACGGCTCTTGACAGCATATTTATGCAGCTTAATGTAAACGGAAACTTTTTTGAAAGCGATGGTGTTTGCACGGAATTATTTTGGAAAACAGAGGAAAGAAAATATTTGTTTATCAAAATACCCAGGTATGTGTAAACGTAGCCTCAGAGTTGCACGTTATCTACCTAGCTTCCGATTAGCCAATAATCTACACCTGTTATTATGATAATGACTGACATCGCTAGCCTAGTAGGCTAGTCAGTGCGCAAAATAGACTGAATGAATCGCTATGTTTATGACTTGAGTCATACTAGTAGCTTTACACTATGTGTTCAGGAGAATAACATCAGGCTACAAACTAAATATAGCCTATCAAAATTATTTGCAAGTGTCTGACCTTACCATAGGCATAACCAACTTTATCCGAATGGGCTAACTGAATCTGCACACAAAACGGCATTGGATACTTCTTGCATTTCAGTGGTTTTGTCGCATTCTCTATGCTCTCTCCTTCAGCTACAGACGCATACAGATCAGTTAAGTAGGCTAACAGGTAACGTTAGTAATGCAGAAAAAGTCCGTTACTATAGATAGTAACTGTAACGAATTACTGATATTTTAAAATGTAACTCGTTACGTTATTTCGTTCCTGAAAAATGTAACAAATTACAGTAACACGTTCCTTTGTAACGCATTATCCCCAACACTGACCATGGTAACCAGAGCTATACAAATCCGCAATAAAAAACCTACGATTTTCAGAAACGTAGACCCTAGCCCTAGACCCCCCGCCCCCCTCCACCCCCTTATTCTAATTTGTTAATATTTATACATTATGTATCAATTCATACGTATTTTCATTTCCATGTAAACACCATGAAATATTTTAATTTAGCATTTGTACGTAATGCCACCACTGGTGGCGGTGCTGGGTGTAAAGAGGGCACAGGTGCAGATCTTGAGGCACAGACACCCTCATCTAAGGATAATGGGGCATTGAGGTTCACAATGAGGCATTTCAAAGCTGTATCACAGTCTTTTCATCAGGGAAATAGAAGAAACACTGCGTATTTGCATCACATCTGCATACAGTAAAATTTTTACATTTTACGTTTATGGACCCTATGTTTTTATCTAAAGTGACTCACATTTGTCAGTTACTTCAGAGACACTCTCCACTAGAGCAACCTCAAGTTGCTTGCTCAAGTACCTTGCTCAAGGACACAAACGTGGCAGCCGAGATTCAAACCACAACTTTAGATTCACTAACACATAAGCTTGGTTCTTTCACCACTACACTAGCACAGCATCAAGCATCACAATGCATGTGAAACAACAATCATTCACTGTTTCTCAAAGTCAAGAACACTTCCTCGCTAGAATACTCACCTTGAAAACTGTACAGTAAGGCTTTACACCTCAGTAGCATCAAAAGAACAGGCTTGTAAGTGTGTTTAAATCAAAGATTTCTAAAGCAGAGCACTCTAGAATCTTCGGTTTTAATCTTGCCCACCCGTTTAAGAAAAGTGGAGGACTGTGGGTATTGTTAGAATGCAGAGGATCCATCAGTGCAGCCTTGAAAAAATCTACATTACAGAAGTAGGACTTTTGAAGTATACTTGACATTGGAACAGTGCTCGGCAAAGTCCAGTGACGTGGAATCCCCAAAAAAGCAGCCATTAAAGAATGCTTCTTCGACTCTGAGATATGGTGATTTAATGCGATGCCGTGTTTCATCAAATTATATTTTAACTTTCTGTTAGTCTCTCACTTAGAGGATTTATGTACTTATGTAGCCACCACTACTACCTGTTGTATCTGGGCTACAAAAAGATTTGGTTTCTACGAGCTGATTTTCATTATTGAGATCATGAGGTAATGGCTGAAAATCAATGTCTCAATCTCCCCAGAGCCCAGGGACTTTAATTACCAATAGTCGAATCAATCAACAAATAGGCCTTTTATCTGGGGTTGTGGAGTGCTGTTGGAAGGAATAAGATTTGGTTCCAAGTGGACTGCATGGTGAACCAGCAACCATTGCTAATTAATACAGGCAAGGAACTTGTTTTATTCTCTTCACTATTCCCCTGTCTGTGTTCTGCCTGTCTTTTCATTCCTGCTGACAGCACCAGGCAACCCTGAACAGCAGGACTTTATTTGACAGACTTTAGACTTTTGCTTTAACTGGCCTGAATCATCCCTGTTAAGGATTCGAGGATTCAGGGTTAGGTAGGACATTGGGATTAAGTCATTATGTACCTAATACCTGAGGCTGGTTCTTGTTAGGTAGGAAGGACTGCAGTGCAGAGGGGGGCACTAAAACCAAGTGATTTCTCGTAATCCTGGGAGGAATGAAATGAATGACCTGGATTTGCGTGTTCTTGTGACATTTTCCACAAAACAAATAGCACTGCCCTGAGCAAATAGCAAGCTGTCTTTCATCATTCATCATTTCACCTCCCCTAGCTCAACTAATCAAAGACAAGAAACACAGAAAAATCTCAAATCAAGCCACCCCCCTGGACCAAGCAATGACAGGCTTTACAAATCCACATCCACATGAAATCATCTAGCTGTTTGAAGTGTGCAATGCCACATGCAATAGCCAGAAATGGCTGATAGTTACTACCAGTAAATGGGATTACTGCACTGGAAACACCACAAATCTCATGAAATGTTCTCTTTTATGACTGGCCTTTGCAGAAATGGGATGCCATTCTGCAATGCAGGCTGTGCTTGGCATCTCATTCACCTTGCCTGGGGACAGAATCAGTGTTAGCATGGTCAAAGTATGCAGTTACCCTGTTCACCAGGCAGGCATTAAACTGAGATTACTTCCTTTCAGAAAAAGAATCAGATCAGCAGTTCATTATTCCTGGAAGAGATTGGAGCTCCTGCTATTTGTATTTACCTTTCTAATTACTTTGTTAAACGTTGCACTAAAATGTAACAGTCATTTCTCCTCGTATATACTTCTTGGTCTGTTCATATCTGTATGGGTACCTTTCCAGATAGACATGACATTGGGGAGTCCAGAGCATCAGATTTCTGTAATGAGAACAGGTCCTTAAATAGCATTCATTTGTTTCTTATTTGAGTAATTACAATGTAGTTACATTGTAACAAATAGTGATGTTGAGCAGTATTACACTAGCACTAATTATTCCATTAATGTATTATAGCATAAAATGACATCCTTGTGGACATAGCTACTACGAATTTACTATTGGCATTATTGAGATTAAAACTATATTACTGCACAACAGCCTGGGAAGATAATAAAAAGATCATATATCAATTGTGCATAGGTGACTTACAGAAGTGTGGGCTCTATTTTTAAAATTGACCCTTGGAAGGGGTGGGGCGGGGGTGGATTTATACCAAGGGTCTGAATATTGTGGAAAAGCCAGAGGTATGTCTTTAAACACAGTTAAATAAAAGATGACATTCTAACCACTTTAACGGAAATATGAAATAAGAAAAAGAATTTTCATCTCTCTGTATGCCCCTGCTTGACATTGATTACTGATTTTGTCTTGTGCATCTATGTGGTCAAAGTATCTACCAACAACAATCAATTGTAATCTCATTCAATCATTCAAATGTAATTAAGTCATAATTGCACAGATGCATATTGTTTTTTCCACTGACATCAATTTGCTCTGGATACATCCACTTCAATTAATCCCTTACTCTGGATACATCTACCTCAATTAATACCTGACTCTGACACTTTCTCAATTCAGCCTGGAAGAATGCCTAGGATTGAAATCAGTGCTTATAGGCTGAATCGTTCAGTGTCCTTAAACTTCATTTTACATCTCTTTGTCGAATACAAAATGTCTTTAATTTTAGTACAATTCAGTGAAGTAGGATTCACTGCTATCTTAATTTGAGTTTAATGGTTACTCTTCCACCTGGGGAAGTAGCAGGGCTACCCCTTCTAAGGAAACTGATGTGACTTTGCATGTGCAACATCACCTGTGACTGTCTGTGAGTACAGAAACAGTGAAGTGAGTTAAGTCAAGGACATTCTTTGCCTTATGTCAGGTTGAGTAACATCTAAATGTTCCCCCAGGAACTACAGTATCATTGTTCACCCTACTCCGAAATCAATTGACATTCAGGACTGACATAACAAGTTGAAAGTGGGACTTTTTCAATATCATAGTTGCTAATAAATACACTGAAAGACACAGCCTCAAAGGACCGATACACAGCTGCAGAACTAAAAGCATTTCAGTGAAACATAAGTGCTGTTAGAACAACTCAGATGACTTTTGTTTAGGGCAGAATATAAGATCTGAAATGAAAAAGGAAGTCGTCCGCTGTTGCTGTTCTGTGATGATTAAGCTGTTCAATAAATGTCTCATTTCATCTGAATCATGGTGTGTTTGTGTGTGTGTGTGTGTGTGTGTGTGTGTGTGTGTGTGTGTGTGTGT